>CM074998.1:14606904-14620380 GCA_037576825.1 Pangasius krempfi
TGAGCCCCTGAAAATGGAGGTACTTTGCTTAAAATGGCTGTAATTCCTAAATGGTAAATGCCATATTTTTGTGGAAACTCTTAAAGCTGAAAGTCTACACATTGATCACACCTTGATTTTTTTTTATTTCAAATCCATTGTGGTGGTGTATAAAGGCAAAATCACAAAAACTCATCGTCCAAATACTTCCGGACCTGACTGTAGGTATAGGGCAGCAGTGACAATACTAGGAGTTGTTTACCTGCGATTATTAGTGCGTTAATCCCATTTACTTATGAACATAGAGGATGTGGGTGGATCCATTAATGATTAAGTTCGCCAGTATGTAATTACTGATAAATTAGTGTTAAACTGTCCTTGCTATACCTACTAGTAATAAATACTGACATACTGATAACACTTAGTAGTAGTTCACTGCAATAAGTCCTGATGTTCTACTTGCCATATCTACTGGTAATTTGCTGCCATTCCTGGCAAGTGGAAAAAAAGTGAAAAACACTTCAGACGTCTCAGTGTGGCCGATCTCACCGCGCCATTGCCCAGCCATTAGCTGCAGCTCACTGCAGAGGACAGGCGCGCCTCGGGAGGGAACACCACCACACAGGGTTGTCAAAGTGTGAAAATGGTGGGTTTCAGAACGAGAACAGCTGGTTATTTTTAGGACCCAACATGCAGCTGGCTGCTGCAGTGCGTGTGCTGTTTTTCAAAACCTCATTTACTCATCAACATTGAGAATGCAGCAATATCCAAAGCGGGGGGGGCCAGTCATCATTCATGTTTATACTTCCCAGTTCACCTGGTACTTTTAATTTTTTTTCTCGGTTTGAAGGTTTAATTCATTCATTAATTTTTAGGAACCTTTTTATCCTGGTCACAGTCATGGTGAATCCAGAAGCTATCCCAGGAACACTGGGCGTTAGGTGGGAATACACCCTGGAAGAGATGCCAGTCAATCACAGGGCATCATGTACACACCTATGGGCAATTTAGAGTATCCAGTCCATCTACTGGCATGGATTTGAATGGTGATGTACACAGGAGAACCCGTTTTAATAACCTAGCTGTTATGTATAAGAGCCTAGCCATTATGTAATCCAAAATGGACATTACTAAAGAACAGCTTTAAAAAGAAAACGCTGCTCAGAGAACATTTTGTTAGCATTCCCATGACTAACTGCTTCGAGTAAACCTGCGAACAATTTATAATCGTGGCATGCTGTGACTATCGTGCTCTGAAAAGCTCATTGTGTGGCAGCATTCAAAAGTATGTTTTCCATCAGAACCCAGTGGATGCTGAAATGATCTGAAACCTTTGTGATCCTGAAGCTTCAGAAAAGTGTACAAAAGATATCAGGCAATGAGTGGCCTGTGGGCAGATTGTCTGAGGTCGAGGTGATGTGAAAACAGATCTGCATACATCGCCCTGGGAACGGTTGTTGCTCTGAAAAGCTCATTGTGTTGAAACGTTTATTTATCCGGGGACTAATGAAAATTGGTGCATTGAAATACGTACAGTGAGATTCTGATTGCTGTGGCCAGCTTGGTGTTTGCGGAATCTAGTTCTACTAAACTGATCACTGATCACCTTCACCAGTATGAACTAATCTTACCATTGGAAGGAGTGTCCGGAGGATCTCTCTGTGGCTCTGATGTCTCTTCTTCCTCTTTCTTTAACGTTCGGCTCTGTGCGCCGAGAGGAGTTTGCGGTGTTTTGGGGGTGCTGTTGTCTTCTTCTGAGTCTGAAAGAGTGATGCATGGGCTGGAGACAGAGAGAGAGGCAGAAGGGGAGGGAGACGCAGGAGGGCTGCGAGCTGCAGGAGGAAACGAGGTGTAGAAAGGAAAAAAAAGGATAATAAAGAAAAAAATAACAGATTTATAAGCAGCTTTGGACATGGTCTTATAGTCAGAAAAGTTATTATAAAAAAAAATTTTTTTTTAAAAATCCCCAGTGTTTTTGGGGATGCTCATGAGATTCAGACTGATATGCCACAGACCACAGACACTGTTCTGGCAGCAGCCATGAATAAAATTTGGGCCATAATTAACGTTGGAGTTGTTAGTACATTGAGCCTCGGCGTTGAACAGATGCTGCGTGTGTGTGACGGATGGGCTTCAAGTCTGTCTAATGCACAGTGTGTGTCTTGTCCATACGGCAGCGCGGGACATGCTGAGAAAAAGACTAGCTCATTGAGAGCAGCGTTACTCTTTCATTTCCTTTCAGAAAACTTTCACTCATCCTCTGCATGTGGCTCCAGAGCAGAACCGGGGACAAGGAATCATTTTATCCCGGCTTCACTCATCTCGCTATGTCTGTCACTGTGTCTGGGTTTCTCTCCTTTCTGTCTCTCATTTTCTCCCTCCTTTATCCTCCTGTCAGTAGCTCTTTCCCTGCCTTTCACAGGGTCTCCGTTGTGCTTTTCTGTCGTCCTTATGCCTGTCTCACACACGCTGCCTCTCCCTACCTCTTTCTCTCTCTCTGCCACTGTCTCTCTCTCTCTATAGCTGTCTCTCACTCTCACTGCCTCATTCTCTCTGCCTCTGTCCACCACTCTCTCCACCTCTGTGTCTCTTTATAACTCTGTCTCTCTCTCTGCCTCTGTCCCTCACTTTCTCTGCCTCTCTGTCTTTGTCACTCTATGCCTCTGTCTCTCTCTTTGCCCCCACCCCCAGCTGTCTCTCACCCTCTCTACCTCTGTCGCTGCTTCTCTCCATCTCCCACTCTGTCTCTCTCCCTACATCTGTCATTCTGTCTCTTTCTCTCAACCTCTCTCTCTCTCTCTCTCTCTGTTTCCTAGAGAGGTAAACAATTGTTCATAAAAAATGTTCCTAGCCCAGCTAAGTGTGAGGTAGCTACACATACGAACTACCTTTGATTGGACGCTCACACTTATGACATCAGATGGATGCTGTTCCAGAGACATGTCCTACATGGGAAAAAAACAAAACAACAAAACAAAACCTGATGGCCCCTTCTCTCTCATCCATGCCACTCTGTGTGTGTGTGTGTGTGTGTCCCTCTCTCTCTCTCTCTCTCTATATATATATATATATATATATATATATATATATATATATATACACACACACATTTGCATGACACAGCCTGTGCCTTGATTATCTGAATGGATAGACAGGTAGTGGCTCAATATTCATAATCAATACTCTCTTCACACTGTGACCCTTTCTCCTTTCGCTATTTGCCTCTGCCTCCCTCTGTGCCTCTTTCACCTCTCCTCACACCTTTTCACTCAGTCAAAGGTCAGCCTCATACGGATCTGCTGAAATGTCACCTGAACTTTCAGGCAGCGCCATCGCTGTGCTCAGCCTCGACAAGTCAAAGAGTCCGATGAGAATCAGACCCGCGCTGGAAATCCGCTGTAGCAGATATAGGATCCCGGCTTTAGCATTATTAAATGAAGACTGAAATGTAGAGACATCTCTCAGTAATCTCACAGCTCTGAGTGCTGAGTCAATACGCTTTCAAAGAGAGTTCACCAAGGTGTACTGACAAACTATTTAATATAGTAAGTAGTCTGCAGTTCAGGATGTGGCCCAAACGTTTGAGACCCTGAGGATATGATTATTCCTCGGTATTACAGTGATACAATGATATAATGATACAAACTCCACGACGAAGTTTATATTAGTCAGGTATCTATCTGGCTTTGGTTTCCCAGCACATTAGAATAAATAGAATAAATGCTTCATTTGTACGACAGGAAAAAAAAATCCTTGAATCCATTTCCATTCATTAGAGCATTAACTCTTTCACTCAAAGCTTACTGTTTGGTTTATTTGCTCACAATAATTCTCTGTCTCCTGACTGGCAGACTTCAGACTTCTTTCGTGCCTCAAGTTGGGGTGTAATAACATTCGATGTATCTGAACTGGCGTATAATGTATGTGAAAAAACTTTCCGCCGGCTGACACATCCCTGACTGCGAATTACTATTACAGGATTGTCAGTGCGAGTGAGTATTTTCGTGCCTTAACTCACCATTTCTTCCTTCACAAAAATAAATAAATAAATAAATAAATATGCATTTTATTTTTAAAGTGAGAGAAGAAGGGGCCAGATAGTCAGACCCTGCAACATCAGGCTGTTTGTGTGAATTTCAAGAAATGTGTCTGGTGAAATTTCCATTGTAGTCGTTCGTATAACAGAATACAGCGATCAATGAAGATAAATGGCGTAATTAAGGATGCGTTTCTTTCCAACAATGTGCAAATCAAAGGAGCGTTAATAAACGGAGAAAATCTCTGTGTTGGAGTGAATCGTTTCATCAGTGAATAAGGTCATTAGATACTGAACCGTATGTGGATCTGAATCTGCACTTAAATAGATACTTGCAGTCTCCACAAACAGGAACCGTGCAGTGTGGGATTTTATAGCGTCTACAGGGATGTGCGTGTGTAGAAAGATGAGCGGATCCAAGAAAGAAAAGCAGGAAGTGTTTACAGGCGTAGATCAGAGGAGAAGAGCGTGCACGTACACACAACTTGTGTGTTGCAGGAACACCTAATCTATTTTAAACAACTGCAGCTGATCTACGGTCAGAATTTCAAGCTATTTGCTTTCCCTGCGGTGAGAATTTCTCACGTCGCCTCTCGGTGTCAAAGCGGTTTTTGTGTTTGTGGAGCTGTATTTTAGAGTTAGCCACTTTGCTTGGAAAAAAAAAAAAAAAGTATGATCATACTGTAAGCGCATGCAGGAAAAAAAAATCCATAATGAACAAATGCTTGTTATCAACTCATCCATTCTTGATTTATTAATTTTTTTTTACTGCATGTAGGCCACCATAATTAAAATAAGCCTTCAAAGGTATCGTCAGTAATTGTGACAAATGTTCGCTGTACCGAAATTCGAAACAAATACTGCCCCTCCCTTTAGTGTTATCTCCCGAACCCCAAAATAGATACACACGTCCTGCCTAAACTAGAACACCAGAAAACAAGTGCAATAAGGGGAGCGACATGACAGGCCATATGTTTTACAGGCATGTGGAGGATGGCGTTTTGTCCTGCTTAGAGGTTGGTGGTCCACATTGGGGGTTTTTTCCCTTCTTTTATTTAAAGAGCGAGGGGGAGCACAAAGCCTCGAGTTCGATCCTCTCGTCGACTCTGAACTTCAAATCTAACAAGAAGCCAAGTCAGCTGGCAGACCGCGTCCGGATGCGCCCGCAGTAAAGCATCTCAGCAGACTGAACCAACCAGGCAAAGAAAGGCTTCTTTTGCATCGTGTCAAATCACATGCAGTTATGTAAATTATTTAGCTGAAGGCAGCTCATCAGGCAAATGACTGGCTACAGTGCCAGAGGCAGAGTTTTCCCCAGACGTTTATAGATTTACCATCTCTGGTAAGCCGATGAAAACGATGTGTGTAGGTTGTATGTATATTTAGACAAACAGTCTGAGAGATTTGTTTTCGGATCCCTGCGTCAAATCGTCTCCTCTGCTCAGAGTACATCGTGCTCTGAAGTGTGTGTGAACATGTAGCAATGGTCAAGCATTAAAAGGTAACTGCTGGCAGTCAGGTTTTTCTTAGTGTGTTCAGGCCCCTTGTGACAAAGCATGAGCAGCAGACCAGTGCTAGAGCATGCTCAGCCTTCACCCTCGCTGGCTGGTAGCTGCTAGAGTGGCGATTGGCAATTTGGAAATACATGTGTATAATTATTTATATCATAATTACATTAACGTTTAATATTGTCTTAAAATGGCATCCACTGCCCAGCGGCTCAACAGAAAAGCATTCGCTCTGTCGTTGGCCGAGTTTGAATTCGGACGACTCCGCAGACATCCGTGGTCAAGACTCCAAGACAGCAAATTCGCTCTTCCTTGTCAATCAGAGCAACACTAGAGAGTTGTAGGCGTCTGTGAGCTCATGGATGTGGAAGAGCGCAGATAGTGCTTTCCTCTGAGTGTGATGTAACATGAGCAGCACTTCCTGGATGCTAGCTGTCATGTGATAGGAGAGGGCAAGCTAGCGGGTGGGGAAAAGGCAAATTGAGAGAAAACTGGGTTTATGACATCACTGTTTTTATGGGTATTTGATATTGAAAATATTTGAAATCACAACTAATTCGTAAACCGAAAAAAGGATTTCTTTTTAATAAGCATTTTAATAAGAGTTTCGTAAATTAGACTTACTAAATTTATGGCCATCGGTTTCTAAATTCCATCATACGCTCTTCTGTGTATACGGCTTGTGTAATGAAACATTTTTGAAAAGACATTTATGAGAATGTAGACAGGCGAAACAAAGGCACATCATGCTGTAAGCTAATGAGCTTAACATTATATGACTTGTCATCTGTGACTTTGAGTACTGATGTACGTGTGTGTGTGTGTGTGTGTGTGTGTGTGTGTGTCTGTGTGTACCTCTCTGAGCTCGCTGCGTCTCACAGATTTCGCAGCGCAGCAGCAGGCCGCTGTTGGAGAATGTACAGAGTGGGCAGCTCCACTTCTGACTGTGGCGGGGGGTTTGCAGTCCTGTCGAGAGCCTGCGTGGTGCACCGAGAGGCATCATGGGACTTCTCTTCCCCCCACGGCGAGACAATGGAGTAGCCTGTTTCAAACGTTTCACCTGGGGACAGAAATCCTCCTCCTGATTGGCTAAATCAGGGCTGTGGCTACAGGGGCTTTGACTGGTTCCCTGCTGGTCTTGTGAAGGTGTATGAGGAGAGCTGGTGACGGAGGAGTCATCCGTTCTCTTCCTCTTTTTGTCCGAGACAGGAGAGAAAAAGTTGCGGATGTCGTGCTGTTTGTCTCTCTCAAACTGAAGGAAAGAACGATTTAAAAGTGGGAAAATGAGACTGAGGTGTTTACAGTTAAACAGGTGAATAAATAAAAATGTCTTTTGAGTGTTCCTGTAGAAGAGCAATCCTGCCAAGTTACTTGTTAGAACAAACTTGCAAAGAGTAAAGGACGCAGTCTGTATTAGACTTTGCTTATACAAAATGAACAAGTAATTTGGATTATACGTACTTTTGTTTCAGAATTTGCATTGTTCTAACAGTTAGTATTCACCTGATCCCTCATCGCCATGCTGTCACAGTGAACGGTGGTCGTTTATTCTTATTGCCAAGCTACGAGCCGATGCACTGCTGACACTTGAGGAGGTATTTTAACTGTTCTGGTTAAACTTTGTGCGAGTGACTACACAGGAACGAAAGAACAAATAACACACCGAGAACATGCTAAGACTTACATGTGAGAAGAAGAGATCCTCGGCATCGCCGGTGATGCTGTCGCTCGGCGTCCAGGCCTGAGCGAAGTTCAGAAAATCCCATTTCTCCTTATCCCCTTCCTCTGCTTTCAGGTAATCCTTCCTTCCATTCAGAGTGCTGCCTGTCACTGTTTCCTAATCAATACCAGCAAATCAGTCATTATCTCAAAACACACTAAATGAGTCCTTTAACGGTTTGTGGTGGATCAGTGGTGGAGCAGAGCTTAATGTTCTAGACTGATGACCGAAATTTTGCCGAAAAGTTCAAATCCTATGACTGCCTCTGTCGGGCTCTTGAACGGACCCCTGATCGTGTCGATAGACTTTTATAGGAACAACTTTATATCATTATCCTCCTCAAGCATCTATCAAGACCTATAAATATGCATGATATGCAAATTGACACTCTTCCCTCCCCCATATACCCTGGTTACAGAAATTTACCTCTGGTATTCCGCACTACATAAAGAAAAAGGTCACGTTTGGAAAATGTCAGCGAGTTTGAGTCTGAACAGGAAACATCTGTTCACCAAAATGGAGGAATTGTTGTTGTATCAGTAGAGTTCAGAAGAGTATGGACATGTGTCTACCTACATTACTCACTGACTGTGCAGCTGTGCTGTGTTTGACTGTAGGTTAAAGGTAGTACATAACTAGTGGTCTGCTGGGAGTTTCACACACACAACAGTCTCTAGAATTTACATAAAATGGTCAAAAAAAAAACAAAAAAAAACAACAATCCAGTGAGCAGCAGTTCTCTGTGCAGAAATGGCTTGTTGATGAGAGAGGTCAGAGGAGAATGATTGGTTTCAGCTCACAGGAAGGCTACGCTAACTCAAATAACCACTCTTTACAACCGTGGTAAGCAGAAAAGCATCTCAGAATGCACAAAACAGGCGATGATTGTATAAGAAGCAGGATTCTGTGCATCACTAACACACAAAGGGTCTTATAATTATAATTCGCATGTAGGTTGTGATATGTCCAAAGCCATAGACCTAACTCGTATTTATTCATATGTAACACTCACTGAATTTTGTTTTATTTATTTATTTTTTTTTAAACGAAACTACTAAGCACATCTTTAATACTAAACTCGGCACTATACTGACAAATTTGGCCAGTCTTATATGCTGTAACTGGATTAAGCCGTCCAAGAGGAGTTACGTATTGAGTTCAGATGCACTTCAACACTCAACGACTCAGAGATATGATACGCTTGAATTGGACTGTAATTCGCTTTGGATAAAAGCGTCGGCCAGATGAGTAGGTGTAAATGTAAATTCTGTGCTTGCTGCTGCTACGTAACGGTCTGGTAAAGTGTCTTACAGGAATGCATAATCACTTTTAAACCTTTCGCTGTCTGATATCTCAGTAGATTCAAGTGGGATCTTGCATAAAGTAGACTGCAATTATACCTTCAGACAAGATTAGCGGAAATGCTTCTAAACAGTGCCATCAGGTGGAACCGCAAACATGGGACAGGGTTTTAACTTTTAGCAACATTGTTTATGATGCTAATCATACTGCCGATATGGCTACACCGTGGGTATTTCAAAGTACATTTACAATTCAAATGAGACGGGACATCGTAGGACTGGGCGTTATGACAATATAATATTGATATTGTTAGAAATCATGTCGCACACTGCATTTTTAAGACATCGTGGATATCGTGATATCTTTTTATGACTTTTTTTTTTTTTTTTTTTTAAATAAGTACAAACTGAAACTTAAGTTGAAATCTTAAAAATTGTAAAATGTTAAATTTTTATAGTTTTCCTTTTTTTCCAGTGCTAACTATTTATTTATTTATTTATTTATTTATATTAATATGCATTTATATTGTATGCTTATTCATTTTAATATATTTAAAATAACTGTTAAATATAAATGCAACACAGTTGTTAGCAGTTTGTTAGCAAACCTTTATACTGTTACATATTCTGTAATCATAGAAATGACTGAGGATTGGGAGATTATATATTTTTTTTTAAACATTGCCTACTCCTAGAACATCGGTTGTTAAGAAGAGAACAGGACATGAGGGTTAAACCGAAGTCCGTCCACTTGGCAGCCATCTTGGCAAAGCTTTAGGGAGTTATTTCCATTCATACAAGACTAGACTTGTATCTACAGGAAACTGGGCGAGAGCCATAATCCCTGAATGGATTAACAAAACATGTTTCAGACGTGGGTTTAAAATCTGAGAAAAATCTGTCGTGCAAATAATTTGTGGCACAAAAATGTGTGTTCCCCTGTAATAAGTGGAGAAAAAGCTGGATGACACACGCACACACCTTCTGTATGGCTGTTTCTAAGGTGATGGTTGTTGTCAGCCCAGAAAGTAGGCCAAATCCCAAATGTCTTCCTGCTCCCTATATATGTGCACTACATATGGCAAAAAATAATTGCATCTATCCCCAATTTAGTGCACATGGCAAATAGGAAGCCAATATACCTTTTTCCATTACATAAGTCAAAATACAGTCAGAACTGTCGCAAAGATATCAGGGAGCTATATGTACGCATCAGTGTAATAGCTGATTGGCCATGTTGAGCGTTACACTCTATCCCGTTCATACTGCAATGTCTGAGCTGGTTACCCCCAGACCGTGTCACTGACTCACCTTCCTGTTCAGCATGGCCCACATGACCATATCGAACGTGCCCTTGGCGATGAGGTAGTGGACGTGCACGGATGAGGTCTGGCCGATGCGGTGTGCTCGGTCCTCCGCCTGCTTCACGTGACCCGGGTTCCAGTAGAGCTCGGCGAACACCACGTGAGACGCCGCAGTCAAGGTCAGACCCTGAGAAACACACATGCACACGCGCGCACACACGTTAGCTTTTGAGTGCAGATTGCAAGTGTAACCTTAATACAGTATGTGACATCACGAGGATCGTGTAATAGCACCATCATCGAGTTAAATGTAAGGTCCCGGACGTGAACAGTTAACAAACGATCGCTAGCTGTATTCTGCAGAGAACTGGGATAACTTTCTGTTATACAGCCGTTTTACAGAAACTGTTACATATTTAAACAACGGCCTGCAGCCATGTCTGTGTGTAAACTGTACTTGCAGTCCCTTCGTAATAGCACATTCATACAAAAAAAAAAAAACAAAAAAAAAAATAAAAAATAAAAAAAAAAATTACAAGCAAGAACAGATTCTGTGTGTTCTAGCGTTTGAGGCGTTTTTTTTTTTTTTTAAATGGATGAACACTAGCCAGACATAAATTCCAGCTTTCAGGACAGAGCCATTATCCTTTACCCTTACAGTGCAGTGATTGTTTCTATGTGTCTGGGTCATTTATTCATTAAGTCGAGCCTCAGTGCACACGTAGGAGTGTGAAGACACAGTGTTGAAGCACTTTCTTCTGGAATAAAAACACTTAGTCACAACAACACATGACGCACAAAGCCTTCTCTAAATGCAAGAGAACTTTTATTACAGCCAGACAGTTGGGATAAAAATACGCCTCTGCTCTATAAACACATTTCATGACTAATTAGCATGAAGGTGTTTTACAGAAGATAAAACAGTGCTAATGAAGTGGGAGAGAAAAAAAAAAATACATATGAAAAGAAAGTGTTTGTGTTTCCGTGTACCTGTCCCGCCGCCTGTATGCTCAGAATAGCCACCCGTGTCTCTGGATCATTCTGGAAGCGGCGGACCAGCTGGATCCTCTCTGCGGAAGGAACGCTGCCATCGATTCGGATATAACCGGCCTGCGAGACGAAGAACATCACACTCGCACCTTTTGGCTCAAGGGTTCTGAATAACGAGGTGACGAGACTTGGCTTCTAATTTAAAACTAAATCACGTGTTACTTAGTGTCTCTGTGTCTTATTCTGCCAGTTTACATCTGGCAATCAACATGAAAGTCTATGTTCCTACAACTGCAGGACTAAATGTAGTATTATTGGAAATTCTGCAAACATCTCGTCAAATTCCAGTTAAGCGGAAAACCGTTGGGGCTCCGCCCTGGCGCTGATGATTTTCCTATAACGGCCATTGTTTTACTCCTCTTATACCACCACAACCTGTCCCCGTCACCACTACACACTGTCCACACCCGTCCCCCCACTATACCCTGTCCCCTCACCACCACATGCAACACATCCTGTCCCTCCTCACATCCACACCCTTTCCTCCCACCAAACCCTGTCCCCTCACACCACACCCTTTCCTCCCACCAAACCACACCCTTTCCTCCCACCAAACCCTGTCCCTCCTCACATCCACACCCTTTCCTCCCACCAAACCCTGTCCCCTCACTACACCACACCCTTTACCCCCACCAAACCCTGTCCCCTCACTACACCACACCCTTTACCCCCACCAAACCCTGTCCCCTCACCACACCACACCCTTTACCCCCACCAAACCCTGTCCCCTCACCACACCACACCCTTTCCTCCCACCAAACCCTGTCCCCTCACCACACCACACCCTTTCCTCCCACCAAACCCTGTCCCCTCACCACACCAAACCCTGTCCCCTCACCACCACGCACTTTCCTCCCACCACATTGTGCCCCTTCCACACCACACACCTGCCCCCTTACCTCCACACCCTGCCCCTTCCCAAAAACAAGTCTGATTGTGTTTAACTACTGCAGAGAAAATGAGAAATTTGGCTTATTTCATTAACACAGTAAGTGCAATCCTATATTGTGAAATGTATCCTCAATATGTTTAAAAAGAGCTTAAATTATTTATGATACATCGATGTTACTGAAATAGTGTAATGGAGAAGTGTGGCAGAATGTCACCTACAGAGCAATCGTGCACTCACTGATATGCATTGTATACTTGTGACAGAATGTTGATATATTTGTTGATATATGTTGGTTTTTTTCTGCAAGACTAGGTTGCCCTTCCCCAACTCACCCTGCCCCCTGACCGCCAAACCCTTTCCCATTCACCACCCCATGCCTACAACCATCACCACATTAGGCAAATAACAGGCAGAAAAGATTTCATTCATGAAGGTAAGTCTTTTACTTGTCTTGTAGATTCTTTACAGTCTTGACTGCACTCATATTTATGTTTGGAAATTTTTATTTGGCTAGTTAACATATACAATAAATATTGCAAAACTAAACCAATACTTGGAAACTCACTCTAAATGTGGGGGGGTGTTGGGCATAAGATGGATGCTGTTTTGTATACTGCACGCAAAATCACTGCAATTTTTTTTTTGCTTCATGTATCAAACACTTACAGAGTTGAAATGCCTGAAGACCTCAACAAGTGTGCTTTAACAGATGTTCTGCTATTCTAACGAACGTTTTTCTCATTCCCTTCCTCGCTCTGCCACTTCTTTGGTCAGCTGAGTGCATTCCCCCTGCCTCATTTATGAAAACTTCTTTTTTGGAAGCTTTCGTGCTAATTGGTGGTTATGAAATCTTAAAGGATAATGAGAGCGGTCACACCATGAGGTGCGATCTCACTCACTCGCGTGCGCACACACACACGCACATGCACACACACACACACTTTCTCTCGCTCTCTCTCACACCCCTCTCACTCTGTGAGAGAAGTGGGGAAAGGTTGGAGATGACGTGAAAATCAGTCTGGCTGGTGAAAGTTTGGAAGTTTTTAAAGTGTGTGAGCGTGTGTTGAGGAGAGCTGGGTCAACTGTGTGAGACAGTAGGGAAAGAGATACATGCAACAGACACACACACACAGACACACACACCCAATACTGCGCACTGGTGTCTCAGACTTATTCTGCATTTACATATTGTACTACAAATGTAGTAGCTCTTCTGTGTGTGTGTGTGTGTGTGTGTGTGTGTGTGTGTGTGTGTGTGTGTGTGTGTGTGTAGTAGCCACGTTCATAAATTGGGGCCAAGTTGGTGCCGTAGCAGGGACAGAAATAATAAAAAAAATCCAAGCACGAGCTCAGTGATGAGCTCTGCAGTAGAATGAGCTCTCCTCAAAAGCTCAGCTCTCCTTTTCATCCCGTCCTCTGCTTTTACACACACTTTTCTTACAAATGTATTAATATTTATGTACTTTAACATATATTCAAATGCTTAGTATCCCATGGTCGACCTTCAGTCATTCAAAATCACAAGTTGATTAAAATCATGCATATCAGAAACTAATTTTCAAATGTATTAATTTTCTTATTAATTATAAAAATTGACCTACAAGTGATGTACAGCCAGGTCCATAAATATTGGGACATCGACACAATTCTAACATTTTTGGCTCTATACACCACCACAATGGATTT
>CM074998.1:14620480-14659863 GCA_037576825.1 Pangasius krempfi
GAGCAGATAAAAGGTCCAGAGTTCATTTCAAGTGTGCTATTTGCATTTGGAATCTGTTGCTGTCAACTCTCAAGATGTGAATTGTGTATGAACTGTATGTCAACGTATGTATGACATGATGTATACATGTCACAATTTCCTGGTTTATATCAATATAAAATGTCTCCTTGTAGTTTTCTTACACAACTTTTGCGTTCTTCTATGATATTAAGGCAGACATTAATATTTATTATACATTGCATATTAGATATCAAAGACACTTGCATGTTTAATCTAAAGCTGATGATAAGGTTATAAGGGTAAGATCTTCTCATCTGAGATCATAAAGCAGTTTCCTGATCACTTTTTCCACATTAATTCTTTTTAAATTCAGGATAAATTGTACCGTCATTGTGTTCGAGTTGTTGCTTAGTGACTCTGATTTTCGTTGATTGCTGCCTCTACAAATACTGAAGTCCCTAATGTTGATTCTGTCGAGCAGGGTAAAATTAAAATTAATTTTAATTAAAAATAAAAAGTGATAAATTAATCTGTGGAAGGGTAAAATTATAATTAATTAGTAATTAAAGTTTGAATACAGTTTTGAAGAGACAACACACACGCACACAAAAGCGCATGCATATATATTAGAGAAGGTGTGTATCTGATTGTCAGGCTGATGAGTGGAGCAGGAGCGCGCGCACGCACACACACACACACACACACACACACACACACACACACACACACACACACACACACATACATACACAGTACCTTGGCCTCAATCACAGCCTCAGTACACGCCTGCAGCATGCTGAGGTGATGTGCAAAGACCAGAAACTTCAGCTGCTCTGTCTCCAGCATCATCTTTATGTAGTCCTTCACTGCTCCTGCCTGGAGAGAGAGAGAGAGAGAGAGATGGATATATTCAGTGATTCACATTCAGTATTCCCACTCCATCCAGGAAGCACATCTAGCACAGCTTCCTTCTTTCTCACACAGGGCTGAGGTTTACAATATTCATTCACACATTACTGGATTATTTCAGAGATAATCAGACTGCGGCATTAACCGTGATCATTAGCGAGCTGTGAGTAAAGCCTCACTTTCCAAACGCCGTTCCACTTTTGTTATTACAGCCTAGTTTTGTCGTTTTCACATCTTTTAATTGGTATCCAAAACTGTTCCCTGTGAAGCGGCGTTAAATCTTCTCCAGTGTGTCGTGTGTGTGTGTGTGTGTGTGTGTGTGTAAGGCTTAGTCTTGAGATAATTGGGAGCAGATGCTGTTGGGGTAAAAATACCCATGCTTGGCTCACTCGTGCTGGCTGGGAATTTGCACTTCAGAAAAAGAGGGACACTGTCTAATGCGGCCATGATACTGCTTCATTCCATTCCATTCCATTCCTTCATTCTGTGTGTGTGTGTGTGTGTGTGTGTGTGTGTGTCAGAAAATCAAGTGGGCCGGATATGAAAGGTGAGCAGCGAGCAAATGGCCAAGTGGAAACAAATCAATAGAAGTGATTAGATGTGATGAAGCAGAGATCAGAAGGCCGGTAGGGACGATGACTTGTGACCCACATGCTCACTCACACAAGCACTTTTAAAGTAATTAATCTATTGGGATGTGTCCATATCCATGTTAATAGTGTGTATAAGTGTAATGAACTACTTATGGCTGTTTAAAGGGCGCTACAAACTAGCATTAGTTCTATATATTCCTCCTACTACTACTAGTAGCATACAATTTATGGGAACACTTATTATTAATTGCCCCCTCTCCATCTTGTCCAGTCGCTCTATTCATTATTTGAGCCTGGATCAGCCCAATACCGTGCTCATTTATTTTACTTGTAAAAGAACATGTGCCAATAACAACATCTGATACCAAATGACGTAATGACAGCCATCTGGACGTAATACAATTAACCTGATTTAAAAAATTGTTAAAAGAAAAAAATTATGCCATTTAAACTGCATCTTTAATAGATGTCAAAAGGTCAGCTGACCTGAGTGTGCAGAGTAGTATCAGCGATTGTGGCTCGTAAAAATGATCGCGAGGTGCCGCGAATTGCGCGCACACAAAGGTCTTTTGTCGGCCATAAGAGAGAGCACTTCACTTCTGCGAGCACTGAGCACTGAGACACACGCTCTTCCTTTCCCATTGCTCGCTTGGCTCTACAGTTCAATGTGCAATTCTCTTTATTAAAGATATTGTTTAAATGCCAAAACCTCTTAGGCGTAAAACTCATCACGAAGAGATCAATGTCAGCACCACACGGCAGCGACCAATATAAACAAACAGAGCTAAATAAAATGCTCCATGATGCCACTGATCGACTGAATACTAAGTTGGTTCCCTAATTTACAGCCTTGTTTGAAGTGTGTATTATTAAATACATACTGCCTCTTAATGGAAGCTGTGTTTCTGTAGCAGAAAAACCCAAGAGGGAAAACGGAGACTTCAGGAGACTGAAAAGGTCACTGGCCTCCTACTGCAGTGCGTTCCCATGGCAATGCCTTCAGAAGGGCTGGTTGCCATGGTGGTCATCGGGCGTTCCACAGCATGATGTCTGATTTGCTAATGTACGTAAGAAAGCATACTGTGCATGTGTTGTACAGGAGCAGGTAAACTACTACATTTAAGCATCTGGGACATGACCATATCAGGGCATGGTTCACATGAACAAAGCTCCTCTCGAAGCTCCTCATGTTTGCACAGTATGTACTATGCGCTATGTACTACACACTTAGGGCTGTATTCAGAGTTGAGTTACGTGCACACAGTGAGGATTTAATACCAGGGCTTTGCAGGGTGTCTGATTGAGAAAAAGACATTACTTGGTCTTTCTCCAATCTTTAACTGTCTTCAACGTGTTGGTAACACACTGTAGCCTCAGATTCCTGCTCTTCTTCTGATGTGTTGTTTTGCTGTCGTAGCGCATCCGCCTTAAGGTTTGACGTGTTGTGCAATCTGTGCTCACCACTGTTGTAAAGGGTGGTTATCTGAGTAGCCTTCCTATTAGCTCGAGCCAGTCTGGTCATTCTCCTCTGACCTCTCTCATCAACGAGGCGTTACCGTCCGCACAACTGCCGCTCACTGGATGTTTTTTGGTTTTCCACACACTCTAGAGACTGTTGTGTGTGAAAATCCCAGGAGATCAACTGTTTCTGAAATACTGAAACAGGCACTATCAACCATGCCACGGATAAAGTCACAGAGATGACTTTTTTTTCCCCCCGTTCTGATGGTTGATTTGAACATTAACTGAAACTCTTGACCTGTATCTGCATGATTGTATGCAATGCACTGATTGGATAACTGCATGAATGAGCAGGTGTACAGGTGTCTTTACTATAACAAATAATGTTAAAGAGGTGAAACTATGTTTACAAGGACAAACAATGTACAAGTCGACTGAGCAAAAAAAAAATATATATATATAGAACGACAGAAAACAGCTCTTAAAGTTGGACTCCTGAAATTTGGAGCCTAATGCATACTGTATCAGGATTTTACTTGTAGCCTGAATGATTCAGCGATTCGTGTGTTTTGGGACTAGGTGGTTTGAGCTAAGTGTATTCTCTGTGTGTCAGTGTGTGTGTGTGTGTGTGTGTGTGTGTGTGTGTGTGTCTTGGCTTTCCACTATATCTCCCCGCTAGGCACAAAGGCTCTGCTGGAGGACTAAAGAATGGGCTGCACAGCAGGGGTCACTGGCAATATGATATGCACTAGGGCTGTCTGAAGGAGGAATTTTCATAATATTTATGTATTCAAAGGCAAAATAAATCCACATTTGAATGTTTAAAATTCCTGCTCCTACTGTAGGCCTATACTAACACATTTCTTAAACTTTCTGGCTGAATTACCTTGTAGGGCTCTGAATGAATGGCGAATCTTTTTTTTTTTTTTTTTTTCGCCCAAATATTGAAAATATATAACATTTAAGAAAGACATTCCAGAAGGACTCCCACAGTCTTATCTCTCACTGAGACCATGTCCTTAGTCTCCAATCCCTCTTGTCTTCACGCTCCATCAAGTTTTCTTTTTTTCAGCATGTGTATGTCTCAGCAATGGGAGATACGTTTTGGGATTTGGACTCAATCACTGAATCCCATTAAAGCACAACCAACACCCGATGCGTTTCTGAATGGGTTTTTTTTTCCTTTTCTTTTTTTTTTTTTTTTCAGATGTGGGTCTGACTTGCATCAAACACAGCAGATAGGCATCAATTTTAACCAGAGTTTTATCCCTGTGAGACGTGATTCTGCATGCGCTGTACAGTGGCTTGTGCGGAACGTGGGCGGTCGCCAACTTACGGATCTGCTGTGACTTAAAGTTAGTGTGAAAATGTGGGTACTTTTTTTTTTTTTTTTTACTATTTTTTTGTTTTTAGCATGGCTGAATGAAATAATGGCCTTGAGTTTGACATCTTTGGATAACAGTGCCCCTAGAATTTTCCTTTACTTTGTCAGCCATCTGTGCATGATTTAAAAATATGTTTAAAAAAAAAACATCTAAATAGTTACTGTGCAACACTCTAGATATGTTGGAGTAATTCCTTTTCTGAATGTAAACTGGTGTTCCATTAGGAATACATTTTGTTTTTTTCCCCTAACGGGTACCTTTTCTAAAAAGGAAACTTACTATTTTAAAGTTTGACATAAACCATTTATAGACACAGACTATTTCTGTATTTAATTATATATTTCATTATTCATTTATTTCATGCTGAGGCCTTGGTGCATGCTGTGAAATAATTAAATCTGTCAACATCATCCATCAAAACCAGTGGGCGGAATCTAACATCAGATTGGATCAACTAGACCGCACTCACGGCTAATCGATAGTAGGCTAACGGCTCAAATATATTGGGGCGTTAAAGCCTGATTTAAACCTGATTTATGCTTCCATGGTGAAGCGTGGCAGCTGAGAAAAGTCCGCCATGGCAAAGTCTTCCAGATGCACAACTTCCTGGTTTATTATTATATTAATAATAATAATAATGATAATAATAATAACTCCAAAAAAGACAACTTAGGACTAACTAGATTTGTTGACATTTCCACAATATTAAATGCAGCTACTCTACAAAAAAACTGATGCTGGTATTAGAAAATAATCCACCATTGTTTATTGTTTTTCTAAAACGGCACATCTTGTTGTTCACAGCACAGTGTCGTAGTTCATCTATCAGTTTAACAGCGAGGTGGAAATGTCTTTCTTTTTTTTTTTAAATCAGGTAGCTTGTAACAAGTCGAAAACTTTTTACTCACTCAGCAAAACAAAACAGATGAACCCTGTCATGTATTCTGCATGATTCTGAACTGATGAAAGAAAAGAAAATGATGTTCATATAAACAGTTTAACAAGTCAGGCTTTTCTCTTTCAGGTCAGAGCAGTGGAGCTGTGCCGTTCAGAATCAGTGTTTAGAGATTAGTTGGTAGCTGCATTTCTAAAGGAGGTTTCCCATTCATGTCGAAATCGTAATTGATTGAGTAAAATTCAAAAGCCTTGAATCATGCTTTCAAATCAATGTTCCCCATTAGACGATGCGGTTCTGTATAATCTTCCTCAGCAAGCACTAAACACAGAAGCACTCTCATCCTAGTCACAGAGCTGCCATCTCATTTAAATGGTCTCCAATAAAGCTAAAGAAAATGTTCATACATTAATAAAACATGCTTATGATAGATTTGTAATGTTGCCTCCTGGTGAATTTTCATACCTTAAGAAAACCACAGTTTTCACCTTCTGAGGTCACTGCAATATTAACACCGAGTATAAAGATTCTGCTGATGTTCCTTCTCTCTACGGTGGCGTAAAAAGTATAGGCTCATATACTTTCCAATGCATTTGAACTCAAAATCTTCTAAATAATTAAAAAAAAAAAAAGAGGGATTTGACACTGATATAGAACCTTATATAATACCTTAGCTATTGCAGTCTGCTTGTACATCTGTGTGATGAGACCCATCACTTCTGTAAACGGGTTCTCCTTCTCTGACTCGCCAGAACCCAGAGAGCGCATTAAACTCTCCCACTTCTCCAGACTGGAGCTGGCTTCCTGAAAACAGAGAGAGATGGAGAGAGAGAGATGGAGAGAGAGAGATGGAGAGAGAGAGAGAGAGAGAGAGGTGAGTTATTCCATTGTGTCTTTTTTTTTTTTTGTTATAGGGGTCAGAAAAATTAATGAGAGAGTACAATGTGCCCTACCTTCCTCTCCAGAGCACACACAGAAATGATGAAAGGGTGTGTGTGTGTGTGTGTGTGTGTGTGTGTGTGTGTGTGTGTGTACAGAGGAGAAGGGTAGATATCCCTGATGTTCCAGAACATCAGCTCACTATCGCTAGGTCATGTGACCTGTGACAGTAGCAGGGGAATGTGGAAGCACAGGGCACCGGTGTAATAAATCACACACACACACACACACACACACACACACACACACACATACACACACATACACACCCCACTACTACTGCTGTATTTTCTGTGTAGGCACACACAGACACGGCACTATTCTTGCTGTACTAACTTTACCGACACGCGCAGACACACAAATCCCTACACATAGCTTTATTCTTGCTGTATTACTTTTGTGGGCGCACACACACACACACACACACACACACACACACACACACACACATACACACAATACTCCTGTTGTACTACCTTTCTGGACAGACACAAACATGCACACCTACGCATATCAATACTACTATTGTATTACGTTTTTAGGCGCACACGCAGACACACTCCTACACATACCACTACTCTTGCTGTACACACACACACACACACACACACACACACACACACACACACACACACACACACAAACCTACCCAGATCAGCACTCCTGCTGTACTCCCTTTACGAGCGCACACATTTAAACACACGCTCGATAGAATCAGGAATTCAAGCACAAAAGCACGAGTTCACCCACACACACACACACACACACACACACACACTGTCCACCTCACATATAATCAGACTGACAAAAATGCACATCGTCACATTTTCACATCGCGATGCATCATGTCGCGATGCATCGTTACACCTCGGAGCTACAACAGCAGAAGACCACATCGGGTTCCACTCCTGTCAGCCAAGACCAGGAATCTTGGGTGAGGCACAGATTCACCCAAACTCCACAGTCAGAGCTTGGAAAAGCATTGCCTGATATTTTCCCCCTCCAAACTCTCTCATCAACAAGGCGTTTCCGCCTGCAGAACCGCCCAAGGTCAGAGAGAGCTGTTTTTCGCAGACTTCCACAGAGTTTATTTTATTTACCCTCTCTTGTCTGATTAGTGAGCTGACAACACGGCATGCTTGACAAAGCACGATGTTTAAAGACAAATGGACAAAAGACATAAACTCAGCATTAACCACTAAGTGTTACAATGTCATGTCGATCATGTTAGTTGCTTATCCAGAACCTTTGGAAGCAGGGAATTTTATGTGCATCTTCACAAAGTTCAGTTGAATACTCCTGCTGTAAACCCTGGAAAATAATCTCTGTCCTCAGCTCGCATGCCTCAGTGCTCCGTGCTCACCACACTGAAGTGCTCTCATGTGTGGAAGCTTTTCTGCACGCTCGCTTCACTGCACCACTATCACGAGTACCTTTGTCTGAGCACAATTCGCACACTCTGGGCTCTCCTGTAATGACCTCGCTCGCTGATACTGCTATGCGTATGAGGAATAAGTGTGCGTGCATGATGCAAAACCATTGCGTGTGCATGAGATGCCATGAAATGCCCGCTTGTGTATGTACACACAACATGCACACACCGACACGTGGCTGTCGTAGCAGGTGATTTAAGAGGATCGGCAGCAGATAAGGTGCTTTTTGTACCTCCGTGTTCTGCAGTGTGCGCACACACACACACACACACACACACACACACACACACACACACACACGCAAAACACAATCTGCTGTCAGACAGTGACTAACAAGTGGAAAGAAAATTTTCTGAAGAAAAATAAGGTTGGCAATATTGCATACATCATGCCTATAAAGCTGTCACATATTGAAAAAGACAGCGAGAGAATGAGATAGAACTCAACAGATGATTAGAAATGACCTCCACTATACAATGAGTTGCCTTTTTTTTTTTTCAGATAAATCCACAAAATCATATAGGTGCTTTGTAAATATACTCTAACTCAGCGATGTAGTGCTTCGAGTCCAGGATATGGATGTAACATGACTTGGAACTTGGACTTTGACTTAAGGCACTTTCACACCCGTTAGTCCATTTGCCGAGTTGGAATCGGAGCGAAATTGATATTTTTTGTTCAGGAAAATCATGAAAATGACTAAAATATGGTGAAAAGCTTTGTCCAAATACGGAGTTGATGCTCAATGGATTGCAAGATAATTTCAAAATAACATTCTGTGCATCACATCCAGTGCTGCTTCACGTTTTGTTGGCCATCTCCAGAACACATGGCATGTCTGCAGCACTACAGCTCGGTCCCTCGTCTCACAGCTGGTCTGGTCCACTTTCTAAAGCACATGGTATGTGGTGCTGGTATGAGTTGCTGAGACTTTTTAAAGGTCACTGATAAACTGAGAACCAACAGTATACAAAAATATTCAGCTAACAAAAATTCCAAGTGATCCTGAAACAGCTCCAGGTTCTGCGGTTTGATCCTGGGCTTGGGTTCATCTCTGTGCGGAGTTTCACGTGTTCTCCCCTCACGTGTCTTCATGGGTTTTCTTTGGGGTTCTCTGGTTTCCTCCACACCACCAAAAAACATGCTCATTAGGTGTGAATGAGTGTGTGCACGGTGCCTTGCGATGGATCTGCCGTGACCCTGACCAAGATAAAGCGCTTACAGAAGAAGAATGAATGAATGAATGAATGAGAAGTCTCTAATAGTCCCAAACACACACGGCTTTAATCAGATTGGTGCATTAACCGAATGAACATTAGAAAGAACGGAAAGTCAAAATGGCTACTTCTGAGAGAGAAAGCTGGGTAGGAACAAAGTGTGATTAGAGGAATACTTTCTCCTCTGAATAACATGCTGACAGCTCATCAGAGCCTGAAAAGAGAAGAGGGAAAAAAAAAAGAGAGAACGAAGAGGGAAAAAAAAAAAAACTGTGATCATGGACAAGTGAGATAAAATGATAATTAGTGCTAATCGAATACGATCGCCTAGCAACGGCCACGGGGCTGTTATGGAGAGGTAATTAGCGCTATATTTAGCCTGTCTGATTCTGTCTCATCTCAGATTGGATGATTGGAGATGTTAGCGTATGGGTGTGTGTGTGTGTGAAAGAGAAAACGTGCGAGTGTGAACTTTTCTCGGTGTGTTTATGAATGTGTCTGTGCGAATCAATGAGCATGTGTTTGTGAATCTGCATACGCGTGAAAAGCGGTATTATGGTGTATTTCTGTGTGTGTGTGTGTGTGTGTGCGGGTGTGGACGTTTGCTGTTACTTTGATTTGTTTGAACACTGTTGTGGGGCTGTTTTCGCTGGTGGCAGTGAAAGGGTTAGTACAAGCCTGAGAGTATGTGTTTAACGTAATAATTTAGCTCTGGACTGCATATGGACAAACCCTACCAAAATTACTCATAGGAATGTTGGATGTTACTTTGACACGTACTACCTACCTAAACACTGTTGCAGACCAAGTGCACCTCTTCATGGCAATAGCACTCCTTAATGGCAGTGGCCTCTTTCAGCAGGATAATGCACCCTGCCACACTGGGATGGTTTGAGGAACATGACAATGAGTTCAAGGTGTTGACTTGGCTTCCAAATTCCCCTGATCGCAATCCAATCAAGCATCTGTGCTGGACAAACAAGTCCGATCCTCGCAACTTACAGGACTTAAAAGGATCTGCTGCTAACGTCTTGGTGCCAGAGACCACAGCACACCTTCGGAGGTCCATGCCTCGACAGGTTAGAGCTGTTTTGGTGGCACAATATTAGGCAGGTGGTCTTAATGTTATGGCTGATCGGTGTACATACGTATCTATCACAGACGTTCGACAACATAAAATCTAACTATAAACCGTTAAAAAGCACACGACGTTCGTGTTAGTAATATCAGACAAGCAAGTGTGCTGTTGTACTGGATATCAGCAGGCTGAGTGCCACAGGTATTCAGTACAACATGATTGTGTGTGATGGCGCTTTTATAAAGAAGAAATTAATATGACATTTCAGACACAATATGACCAAACGGGTTTTTATATGTTTTTCTTTGTTAAATCATAATCCGTTTTTTGATCTGTTTATTATTAGACTATTATTAGATTGCATCATGGAAGTCCATACAAGTTTGGACTGTTATTAGGGCTAGTTTATTCAGTGACATTGCTGTGTTAATATTGGGGTGTGCTGCTGCTTGGGTTTGTTTAAAGCGTACTTTCGGGTGTGTTGTGATGGCGCGTGTGTGTGTGTAGTCGTGTGTGTGTGTGTGTGTGTGTAGTCGTGTGTGTGTGTGTGTGTGTGTGTGTACCTTGGCCGCCTCTTTTGGCAGGTCGAAAGGGATTCTCTGGCGGATTTTGGCCGGCAGCTGTGTGAGCACTTCGGCTTTAAGTCTGCGGATCATGATCTCGCTGAGCCTCTGGTGCAGCTCGTCCAGATGAGATGCTCCACGGCAATCCCACTGACGCCTGCTCCCGAAGAATCTAAACACACACACACACACACACACACACACACACACACACACACGGTTACCCCCTCACTGGGTTCTCAGGAGCGGCTCTGTCATTAAACACACATTTAATCACACACACACACTTGTTGCTCTTCGCACACTTTCAAGCACCTCATTATGATGAGATCTTTACAATCCTGAGTGTGTGTGTGTGTGTGTGTGTGTGTGTGTGTGACTAAGAGCTATAATGAGCAGTAAATTATGGAGAAGCTCTGGGTGACTGGCAGCCAGGCTTTATGGGCTTTAATGTACTCACCATTTTGTAAAAGGTTTTACAAGAACCTTTGCTCCAACACACAAGTTCATTCATCGAGGCGGGTGTACATCCAAAACATTTCTAAAATGCACTTACTGAAGTCACTCTTTTCCTGTGGCTGAATCTCAGTTGGTTTTGTGCTCTACATGGTGTATACAAAATCATTACCTTATAGCCTACATAGTGAGCAATATATAGTTAATGGGAAGCAATTGGGATTTGGCCTAAATATGTGCTGGGTTGGCTTTAATGAAAAAGCAAGTTAAGAGTAAAGTGGAGAAAGACAGGAATCGCAAGTAGAGTTAGAGAGAAACGTAAACTAAAGCTAAATCATAATAGCAATTACAAACAGCATTGTGAGCAGGAAAATGTGTATTCAAACGCCATGAGGCAGATGAGCGTACATGACCGATGTGGGGAAATTAGAGTGTTTGTGACGCATGTACTGTTGCCCAATCTGAATGAAAAAAGCTTCCCAATGGACAAGCAGTATTAAAACAAGCAGCTTGCCTGAAGAGCTCTGAAATGGAAAACTATCTATGAGAATTATTGGACCAAAAAAAAAAAAAATTTAATCTACCCATGACATCAGCTCAAAAGTAGTCTGACTTCACAGGAAGTCTGCACACCTCCAAAGTTTAGTCCAATGACATGCAGTCACACTTCCCATTTCAGTACCCTTTTTATGTGCCACTTTTTTTATTTTTTTGCACCTTTCTTCCTCAAATGCGTATGTATGAGGGGGAACGAATGCACTTGGCATTTTGCCGGGTACACAAGCGCATAAAGGTTTAGGCTCATAAATGACAGAATGAGATCTGATTGTGCTTAAAACGGATGCAAACATTTGCCAGGTCGTTCGTTCATTGAATAAATGAAGCAATAAGATTATAGCGACGTGCCACCCGACGTTAAAAAAAAAATAAATAAAAAATAAATACACTGGCTGACATAATTTACACACCCTGTAATTAGAAAATGAGGAAATAATTAGCAGTAATTAATAAATCTGTTCATTAGCGGAACATTTTCCAGTAATAACGTCACTCATTAACCTTCCAGCTATAATCAAAGGGAGGTGTTCACCTGTAGTGAGCATTGCAGTATTTCTTGGCGTACTCGCTCCATGTGCCAAAGCGCCTCGGATACAAAGCATCGATCTGCATGAAGAGCTGAGAGAGAGAGAGAGAGAGCGAGAGAGAGAGAGAGAGAGAGAGAGAGAGAGAGAGAGAGAGAGAGATCAGATTAGATTGGGAAAGTGGCCTTCTGTATGTTCACGGTTTACAGGCAGAATAAACAACCTGTCAGCTGCTGTTGTGAGGTTATTTCTCACGTCAGTGCCCGTACATGTCTACAGAAGTGTCTTCTGACACTTGTCACGAGTTGTCACACCTGACACAACGAACAAGTTAAGGGAAAGAAAAAAAAAATTATAAAAATAATACATTTCCGAGCATATCAGTCAATGGCTAAGTAAAACAGGAAAGTGCTTTTATCAGAGCACTGTACCATTTTTTTAAAAATTCTTTTAAGTCATTGCTGCAACACTGTGTGTTCATGCCGTTTCTGTTTTCGGAGCAGAAATCCACCAGAGCCTCTGAACCTCCAGCTAACGAGCGTAATCAAACGAGAACGGTTTTATTCTGCAGTGGAACGGAAGCCGCCCACAGGTTTCCATTTATACACAGCGAAAAGCAAACAAACCACAGAAACGGGATGACGGGGAGCGAGAGGGAGAGGGAGAGGGAGAAAGCTACTATATTTAAGGTGGTTTTGATTTCCTGTATCAGGATGTCTCAGCAGAAGTTTCTTTTATTATAATATACAGAGGCGTAAAGAATTTCTAATAGGTGCGGTTGGAGTAGAGCTAACGCAGCTCTGTCTATCTGACTGTTGCTTGTCCTCAGTTGCCTGGCCTGGGGAACGAACTTGAGATGCTATTAAAGGTGCAATAGGCGATTAATTTATTCCTTACTTGTACAAATAACTTGGATGAGATGGAACATGATTAAAAAAACAACAACAATGCATTAAACCATGGCCTTAGCAGAAGGGTATTAATTCGCTGATAAAACCCATTTGGAAAAATGGCTTGAGGGTCGGAATTCTTGTTTGTAATTAGAAGTGCCTCCTGTCAGTCATTTTATAGACACTTTTCTCTATGGGTCACTGTAGATCCTGGGGTTGGGGCTTCATGAACATAGACGGGAATCATTTGAATGTTGCACCTAATCTTAGAAAGAAAGAAAAAAAAAGACTAATCTTACCTAATGCACCTTTAAGTGGGTCCATTAAGTGGCTCTGTGTATTGGATATACAGTAGTGGCATTTCTGTGACTGACCTGCGGATAATTTGCTTATCCGTGAGCTTCTAATGTACTAGCATACTCCCTGGTGCTAAAACCATTGCATCTGCGCTGACAGCACGTAGATGAAAACAATGGTACTTTTAAATGTTGAAGGTTTTAACCATTTCATTAAAAATGGAATTCTAAGGCACATGTTCAGCCAGTGGCCTTGTTCGTCCTATCGTCAGGAGATCGTGAGTTCGAATCCCGATGATGCCACAGCCATCTGTAGCCAGGGGTCCAAGAAAGCAAAAATTGGCCAGGCTCAAGTGAGAGATAGCTAATCATTACTGTCTGGATTAGTTAGGGTCCAGAATTGCTCAAAACCCAAGCCGAGGGGTTATTACTGGTGTGTGTCCAGATTTTTTTGTGCTTACGTTCCTCCAGGTACAAAATCTCCCATTTTTACTCTTGACTAGAAATAGACTTAATAAATCATAGTATATTCGGTTTATTGTAAACTCATAATAGGAAACACTAGATAAATTTGATAATAATATCTTTTTTACTTGCTAAGATGTTTGTTCATTCGGAGAAACTTCGTATCGATGTGCAAGGACAGCTTCACTCTAAGGGGGCAGAGAAAAGAAAGAAAAAAAAAAAACCAAAGAAAGCCTTTATTCGATTTATTCCCCTTTATTGTTAGGAAGCTAAGGCCAGGGTGCAGGGTCAGATATGGCGTCTCTGGAGAAGAGAAGGTTAAGGGCCTTGGCTCAAGGGCCCAATAGCAGCAGCTTGTCAGTGCTGGGGCTTGAACCCTGACCTTCTGATTTGTTAAACATTAAGTAAGACAACACAAATGAGATTACAAGCAGTTTAATTGTACAGTAATCAAAATGTGAAGGTGGTCATTGTAATGGAGCGGACAAATAACGTCTCTCTCCAACTCCTAACTGCGCTGCAGTGAAATAAACTGGTTCCACAATATTGGGTATCATATACAACGGTTAGTGCCACTGATTTATTTAGATAAGTGACATTCCAAGAGTGCTGATATTGAGTGTAACAGCACTGGGACATTGCAGCAATTTGTTTCTCTCCACTTGTTCAATTCTAGTAATAGTTCGTTAATCAATCGGGGACATCATGGAACATTTACCATGGATCGAATAGGGTTTTGTTTTCTTTACAGCTGTAAGTAAAGAACATTTTTTTGTTTATAATGCATCGGATTCCCTCATCGTCAAGGACCAATAGTAGCTAAATAGTAGCTGAATCGAATAGTAGTAGTCAAAAACAACATCCGGGCTAGGAGCAGTTATTTCCACTCACCTAGCGTGGTCTATAGAGGTTGTTCAATTCTTTTTCACCCAGCCAGCATTTGCTGTAGTGTAGGTCGCTAGCACTATAAATAAACTCCTTGTGCGGAGTTTTACGTTTAAGATGTTTTATCGGGTTGCTTGCATGGTAGGGTAACGCTTGATATTTTCCTAGGGCATGATTTGCAGTCTGCTTTGCTTTGATTTTGATCATTAATTGTAAGATGACATCCAGATTGCTGTCATTCCGTCATCCGTTCGTTAGCGCAACAGCATACACTAGGTTTACGTCAAATAGTACCACCTGGTATCGGATGTTGGTATTACAAGTGAGTGAGCACAGTATCAGACCAGTGTCAGTATTGATGCATCCCAAGCGTGCAGAATTACAGAAAGAAATCATGAATTAATCATTTATGAATCAGTTGGACAAGAAGTCAACATTTCAGGATGTTTGGAAACTGGAGGATTTTCCACAAAGGAGGGGGAAAATTGAAAGAAAGGATATGTGCAATGAGAACGCGCAATGGACGACAAAAACAACAACAACAACAACAACAACAACAACTCCTCCAGGGCTTCTTAAAATCTGAGTTATGGTTCTGGATATTTCCCCCAGCAAAAACTGCAGTCCTTTAGAGAGTACTACAGAAATGGTGTGAAAACAGCCAGAGGGTGTGAATGATGTTTCACAGCTCTATTGTTCGCTCAGTCTCTGTCTGTATCGAAGGTTTAGCACAGCTTCCTTTGATACCTCACTATCGATGGCTAGTGTTAAACACGTCAGGTTTCAATGGAATGATTTTTTTTTTTTTTCCTGGGAATAATAAGCAGCAATTATATAAATCCAGGTTCCATCTGCTCATTTCTCCAGGCAAATGTGTTCATCAAAGCTTGGCACTGCGCCATGAGATAAAAACGACAGAGTGATTGGTAGTGAGAGAGAGACTGACATTCATTCCCTCTGTCCAGTCACGGTTTTTACAGACAGTAATAAAGGCAGAGATGGATGCTGTGCTTAGTAGAGAGAGAGAGAGACACACAGACACCCACACAGTGTGTTCAGTTTCGGAGCTCTAGGGGAAGTAAATATGTACACCTATAAAACTAGAACAAGCTGAACCAAAGGGGAAGAAAAAAAAAAAAAAAAGAAAAAAAGACACTGTTAAATATATTTCTCCACAATATCCAGACCAGACTGGTATCATATGATTCGGAAGATGATGAACGAGTAATTTAAACCTGTTTTTCTGGACAGTTCTTACAGCCACACGACAATGAAAAATACAGAAAGTAGGCAGAAAGAAGAACAGGATTTTAACACAAAAACCTTTAGTGTATATTGATGGACGGTAGCATTAGACAGTACAAAAAAAAAAAAGACTGATTGTTTCATCCTATAATTGGAAGATCATTTAAAATCTTGAGTCCAAGAGAGGATAAGCCGAGCGCATTCATGGTGAATGAGCAGCAGTTTGGCTGGCATCATGTGGGTCGGAGGATGTGTGTGTTAACCTTCAACCTCCCAGCACTCACAGCTGACAGCGAAGACCTAGCTGGCAAGAATTAGAAACGGCTCAATTAGGAGAGAAAACTGCACTGATTTGAGGGCAAATTTGATTTGTTGTCTGTTTTCACGTATCATATTCACATGACTCATTTCAATCAATCGATATGCGTGTTTCACGTACATGAAACGCCACACTATGTGCAGGTGTTGTGATACTGAGCCAAAAAGAATGAAGCACTCAGTAGGCTATAATCACCCGGCGACACAGGACGAAGGAAAAAAAAATCAGCTAAAATATGTTGTACAGTGTTGTTATTCTCTTTTAGTTGTTTCACAAATAAGATGGATGCTGCATTAAAAATGTTGATTTCTCATCTCAGTGGTTCTAAAAGCACCAATATCGGCATTTAGATTGTCAAATGTGGCTTGGAGGGACACTCTGCATCTCAGACCTCCTAAAATCGGATTTAAATCTGCTTCTGCATATAATCTATTGACCATGAAAAGGGACAGATATACTTTATGGTGGATCTGGTGTATTCGCCCTTTGTATTTACATTACAGTGTCTGGAATTGCGGTGATTCCGATATCATCGAGGTTGTACATTTATTGTATTATTAATCGTCATGACGTATTACGCTAAACTTTACACGCTCTCCTACCAAACGTGTTTGATCGTGCACATACTGTATGTTAAAGATCTTAACGAGTATTGTACACAACTTCTGATGATTCAGAAGAAAGAAGGCCTCCTGTGTTTTCGTCTACATGTTTGCGCCTCCTAGTGATAAACTCATGGCTAGAAATAATAAGCATACTGGGAGGGTATACAAGTTGGAAAATTCAATTTACACACAAATATTCTCTTTTTCCAAGTTTTCAAAAACAGCACATAGGAAGTAAAACAGTGACGGTAATTCGAGGTCTCTGTAAGGGAACCAGAGGAAAGTACACTGCTATATATGTGCTGTTACCTCTTCTGGTCTGCCCAGTGCTGGAGTTCCTGTGAGCAGGATTGCACGTTTGGCGCTCTGGATCACCGGCACCAGGATCTTCGTCCTCGCTGCATTCCGGGACTTCAGGTAGTGCGACTCGTCCACTATGACGACGCCAAAGCGCTGCTTTTTCAGCGCATCCACTAGTGACTGTGCGTCGTTGGTGAGCAACCCGTAGCCCAGAACTGTCACCTTGCTCTGGCTGATCCCCCTAAAATTACACACAGTGTCTATTATCTAGGCACAAGATGTATAGTAATCCTAAATCTGGACTATATTTTGACACAAGGACGGTTTCAGTCACTTCAAGGGGACTGGAAATAAGGTCGGGTCTGATGAAGGAATTTAGACCAATCTGAAAATGACAAGTGATGAAGCTTCAAGATCACATCAATTCCACTCGCCTTGTAATTGTTTTATTTTTTATTTTTGGCTCAAAACCTGCGACGGAATTAAACTGTTAATCTTTTATGCTGACCCACTCCCAGTTGCCACTTTGTAAAACAACTCGTACGTCCAGTACGATCTTTCTACTAAACTTTCAGTACAAGTTGCCCATTAAATAATTTATTCTCATAAATGATCCATTTTTATGTTCTTTGGCTCATGAGGCATTGCTCTGAAGAATCCTATTTTTAAATATGCGGTTTGCTCCGTGTATCTTTACAATGGAAGCCATTTTTTTTTTTTGCACTGTGTATTCTCTTGATAGTAGCCATTTTCTCATCGTGTTTGTCCCGTAGGCCATCAGAGTTAAAACATCATAAACACAAGGCCATCGAGAAGCCGTTGCCATGGCAGCGAATAGCGGGTCGGATCGACCCCAGGCCGAGATCTTTGGGATGAGCAGGCCAATTTGTGCAGCTCTTTTTAGAAGCATCGATAACGGGCAAAAAGGCAACAAGACCCCTGTGCCTAAGCAAACCCGTCTTCCCAATATATCCAGGCAAAGGAGCTTGAGCTTTTGCTTACCACACACACACACACACACACACACACACACTCCTATTGAATGCCGGCTCGCTATTAATATTTTGAAAAAGGCCTTTAGTTGTTGTGGATTCATGGGAAGGTTTAGCGCAAGAAAGTTTAGTTTGGGGCTGTTCTCAAACAACTCAGCATGTCTCAGCCATAATACCGTCTCTGCACGAAGCCTGAGCTCAATCTATAAAAAACAAAAGTACAGAACACGTTTTCTTGAAATTACTCAAGGCATCAGCATTCATACTATGCTCTCTAAGCTCAAACTGGGAAATGCAAGAAAGTAAATAACAGCAAAAAAATACCTCACTTATTTGTTTTATTTCACCAAGTTTGCAGGAAATAAAAAGTAAATAAAAAGAGCCTCAGTACAAAAATATACATTATTTTTGTAGTTTTTGTCTATGTAGTCTTGTCGACATAATTACCCAAAGTTTCTTCAACGCGTTATGCATTGTGACCTGCAAGGGTTAACAAGTTTAAAAAAAAAAAAAAAAGTGGCATACATGATATCAGCTTTGCTCTCCACCAGGTTGATGTCTTCAGGATGGAGCTCGGGAACCCAGCGCTCCAGCTCCTCGATCCATGGGTACTTCAGTGAAGATGGCACCACGATCAGCAGAGGCCACTCGTGTCTGTAGAGGTACGCCACCGAGATAGCCTGCACCGTCTTCCCAAGCCCCATCTTCAGCAGCAGAGTTTAAACATTCATCATTATAATAAACGTCAACACTGATTCGTTTGGATGGCCTGTGGTCATGAATATTGGAATCAGTTACGACAATTCTCAATCAACTCAAAGGAAAACGATTCAAGGGATAGAGTGAAAAGCAGAAATGCTTTAGGAAAGAAAAGAAAAAGAAAAATCGTACGGTGACCTGGTTGGATAAGTGTGCACACCTCTTAACTGGAACTCTTGCTGGAAATACAGCATTCCGTCTTTTTGGGAGATGATCAACTTATCTTGATTTGGCAATTTTATTCCACTCTTCCTTGAGAGAAAAAAAAAAAAAAGCTCTCGATCAAATTGCAAGATCTCCTGTGCACAGCCGCCTTCAAGTCATTCCACATGTTTTCAATAGGATGTAGATCAGGTCTCTGACTGGACCATTCCAAAATGTCAATAATCGTCTTCTGAAGCCATTCCTTTGTTGACTTGGATTTGTGCTTTGGGTCATTATCGTGCTGAAAGGTGAAAGTTTTCCTCATCTTCAGCTGTCTAAAAGAAGCCTGCAGGTTTTGTGCCAAAATAGATTAGAATTTGGAGATATCCATGATTCCTTCTATCTTGACCGGAGTCCCAGTCCTAGCTAAAGAGAAGCAGCCACATAGCATGACGCTGCCACCACCATGCTTCACTGTGGTGTTCTTTTAGTGATAAACCATCTTGTTTCAGCTCCAAACATATCTTTTATGAATTATGCCTAAAAGGTTCTACCGTGCTATCAGACCATAACACATTTTTTTGCCACGTTTTGTCAAAATTATGGTGCTTTCAGTGTCTAGTTGCTCTACCCCATAGCCCAGACATGTGAAGAATACGAGAGATTGTTGTCGCTTGCAGGGAGTGACAAGTACTTGCCAGATTCCGGCAGCTCCTTTAATTTTGGGTGATAAGCGGTCTTGTTTTTACACCAAACATATCTTTTAGAATTATGCGCAAAAATTTCTACCGTTATCTCATAAGACCATGCCACATTTTTACACACGGTTTGTTGTGTAATGTTTAGGTGAATTTGGATGTTTTTTTTTTCTTGTTTTTTTTCCTCATGAGAATGGGCTTCCTTCTAGCCACCCTACCCCATAGCCCAGACATGTGAAGAATGCGAGAGATTGCTGTCACATGCAGGGAATGAACAGTACTTGCCAGATATTCCTGCAGCTCCTTTTAATGTTGTCGTAAGTCTCTTGGCAGCCTCCCTGATAAGTTTTCATCTTGTCCTTTCATCAGGTTTGGAGGGACGTCCTGTTCTTGGTAATGTCACTGTGGAGCTCCGTTTTCTCCACTTGTTGATGATGGCCTTCACGGTGTTCCATGGTGCATCTAATGATTCGGAAATTCCTTTGTACCCCTCTGCTGATCGATATCTTTCGACAGTGGGGACCTGTACATGCTTTGTAAGCTCTTTGCAGACCATGGCTTCAGCAGTCAGATGAAACCAAGAAAACCCCACAGAAACAGCTGATCTTTAATTAATCAGAATCATTTCACTGATGACAGGTGTATGGTTATGACTTTTGAACAGGAATGTGATTTTGAATGTGATTGATTCTGAGCACAGTCACATGCTCCATTATAAAAGGGTGTGTGCACTTGGGCAACCAGGACATTGTACGCTTATTTTTCGTTTTTTTCCCTAAAACATTTCTATTTGTTTTTCACTTGAACTTTGTTGGTTGCTTTATCACATCAAAGATGGGAAAAGATCTGAAATGGTCAAACCTGCAATTTTAATAGGGGTGTGTAGACTTTTTATATCCACTGTGTTTGTAAAATCTGATATGAGGTCTATGTTTGAAAATATTAATGTTTTACCTGACTTAAATACTAAATTATGTCAAAATACTTGAAAGCCAAAGGGATCTAAAGGGATTCAGAATACAGGGTCTTAATACTACAGAATTCTTTTCCATGCTTCATGTTTCAGCAGCTAATTATCGAGACCTTTGAAGGTAGAATAAGGAGTATAATAGAGTAGAATAAGAGTAGAATGGGCCAGAAAAATACTAAGTACACAGTCAAAGCCCTGCAGTGTTTTAGTTTGACATCTCTACAAAATGTACTACAAGTTCTAAAACCTTTCTTTCATTAAATTGGCCTTAACGGGAACAATTTCATTTTTCACCACCTCAAAATGATAAAAACAGGCTTACCTCATCTGCAATCAGACACCTGCAAGACAAAAACAAAACACAGGGAATGAAATAATAGAAAATGATTCCTCTCTTCCTCCAATTCATTTTGGATACCGAATGGCTCCAGCGGTGATCAAAAGCAATGGTCATCTCATAAGCAGTGCCCCAGATAATTACCCTGCAAATTACGTTTTTCATTTCTGCCCACAATCGATGTCTGGGGAAGCTGACTTATCGATCCAGCCAGGTACTGTGAAAACGGAGCGTCCTGTCTTGCTCAATATAGTTTCACACACCTGACACTCAAAATCCAATTAAACTGCACCAGCTATCAGTGTAGGGGTACAGAGTATTAATTAACGCACCGTTGTGTATCAGCACTGCTGAATTCTTGAATCTGAATGTGTTGATTAATTTTCTGCAGCAGAAGGTCTGACAGTAGTTCTGGCTGTGGTTTAAATGTGATTTTATTAAAGCGCTTGTTCTAATATGGTACTGTTTCTATAGTAACAGCTCATTCGCAGGGACCTGCACTACGGATGATGTACATAATCTAAGGCCAATAAAAAATAAATAAATAAAAAAACAAAGAAAAACATACACTCACCAAACACTTTATTAGGAAAATATGTACACCTGCACATACATGCAAGCATCCAATCATGTGGCAGCAGCACAATGCATAAAATCATGTAGATCCAGGCCAAGAGCTTCAGTTAATTTTCACATCAAACATCAGAACGGGGGAAAAAACGTGATCTCTGTGACTTTGACCATGGCATGGTGGTTGGTGCCAGGTGGGCTGGTTTGAGTTTTTCAGAAACTGCTGATCTCCTGGGATTTTCACATACAATGTCAAAATGGCCAGACTGGTTCGAGCCCACTGGAAGGCTACAGTAACTCAAATAACCACTCTTTACAACCGTGGTGAGCAGAAAAGCATCTCAGAACATAAAGATCAAACCTTGACATGGATGGGCTACAACAAATGTAAGTATAAACAGTCAAAAAATGACTTTTTTTTTTTTTTAATATAATTTGCAACAATTTTTGTAAAAACATTTACAACATTTGGTCTTGAATTGCTGAAATGTCTACTTGGAAAATTGGGGGGTGATACAAGGCTCAAAGGACAGAACAAGCTCCAGAGTGTCCTCTTGAAGATAAATATTCTAATCAAATGTTCAGGTGAACATTATACTCTATAAATAATGTTTGGAACGCAAGCCTTCCCGGGTGTCTTTTTGGAAGGAAGTTGGACATGGACATGCATTGCCACAAATATACAGCAGCTGGGTCTCGCTGGGATTGAGTGTGATGAGCTGCCATCCATTATGAGATGTCTGCCAGACATGCCATGATATACGAAGAAACCTCGCTCTCTAATGGTGTGAAAGAAAGGAGGTGTGGTGTCATCATCACAACTGTGGTAGAAGGAAACGTGAAGATATTACATCACCAAGAGAAGGGGTATATAGAGGGGAAAACAGAAGAGGACAGAGCACTAAGCCTTGTGGGAAGCTAGTTTTAAGTCTGTAGGGAGCACATGTTTATCCTTTCTGAGTCACCTGACATGACACCCCTACAGGTGCAACACAAACTACTGTAGCAAAAAAAATCTCCCGCAGTGACGCAAACTCTTGCATGTCCTGTTTGCTTAGAAACACCTGTATACCTGCTGCTATTTTTACTAATTCTGCATTTACAGTTGTGGTCATAGGTTTACATACACCTTGCAGAATCTGCAAAATAATAATAATATTTTTAAAACAAATAAGAGGGATGATAATAATTGCATTTTGTTTTTTTTTTATTTAGTTCTGCCCTGAATAAGCTATTTCAAATAACAGATGTTTTTATGTTTTGTGATAGTTGTTCATGAGTCCCTTGTTTGTCCTGAGCAGTTAAACTGTCCACCGTTCTTCAGAAAAATCCTTCAGGTCCTGCACATTCTTTGCTTTGGGGAGGGGGGTAAACTTTTGAACAGGATGATCGGTGTAAATTGTTATTGTTTTGTTTAAAGATCTTTTTTTTTTTTTTTTTTTTCATTTAGTACTGCCGTTCAGAAGCTACATAAGACCCTGAAGACAAAAGACAAAATACACCGATCGTCCATGACAGAATGCAAAAAAAAAAAAAAAAAAGGTGCCTCAAAGAACAAACGAGTGTCCCTTTCACTCATCAGTAGTAAGATCCAGGAAGAATTTGGCACAAAAAACATGGAGTCTAGGCTGGTACAGTGGTGAAGTCTCACCACCTCACCACCTCACAGCTCCAGGATCTCCACTTCAATCCTGAGCCTGGGTTACTGTCTTGCACGTTTTCCCTGTGTCTGTGGGGATTTTGTCCAGGTTCTCTGCCCAAAACAAAACAAAAAACAAAAAAAAAACATCCCAATAACTAGATTGGCAACTTTAGCCCGTAGGTTTGGTTGAGTGTGTGCCCTGTGATGGACTGATGTACCATCAGAGGTTTTTTCCTGCCTTATGCCCGGTGTTTGGCTTTGGATTTGCTGCAACCCTGAACGGGATGGAGCCTTTATTGAAAATGAATCAGTCCACGGAAGCATCCCGTTTGGTCTACTATACAGGCTGGTGATGGCAGTGTTATATCGGGCGGTGATTTCCTGGCACACATCAAGCACAGCGTTACCCACTAAAGAATGTCTGTGATTACAGTGACTACAGTTTATCCACCAGTCCTCTCACTATACTCACTCACTATACTGTACCCTGTGGTGGATGAGCTCAAACTGGGGAAGCATTAACAAATTTGTTACTTTTATGTGTTTCACTGTTTTTTATTTTAACAAGCTGTTCATGTCTGAACATGACTGTATATTAGATATCATATTTGGCTGTGTCCTTTTTCAGGCAGCGCTTTGAAACCAAGAAAATCATGAATAGCAAGTCATCCCTGTCAGTCAGGTTAAGACTGGAAATACCGAGTGAATGATTCAGCCTCAATAGAGGTATTTCATTTTCGGTATTCAAATTAAATGTGATTTTTTTTTTTTTCTTTTTCTTCCCCACAGTGAAAGAACCCATAAAGAACCCATTCTGCTGAATCTTTGAGGGGAAAAATTTTAATTGCTGCAAGCTGAGGATTTACACCAAATAAATTATGTATCTTTTGTTTATATTACAGTTACTATTGTTCGCATCGTTACTATTTCAGCTAATGTCGATTCAGTGGTGCCTGCGGTCACAGTGGACTCTACGATTCACTACAGTTTAAAATGTTCATGTTAAAAACAGCTCACAAAATGGGAATTTGGCTCTGTCTAATTTTTTTATTCAGCAAAAATTAGGCTAGGTTATGCCACTGAACATGTGAGACATGCTTTGCACCAGATTATTGTAGTAGTTAAAAACAAATTCGATAATTTTTATGCTGTTTAAGTTAACGTACAATCAGTGTTGTTTATGGTATTTAGAGTGGATTTACTGCTGCTTGCGACATTTCTGCTTTTTGTCCTACTTTTCAGATGCAACTACCTAATGAGAGAGAAACGCATGCTGAGAGAGACAGAGAAAGTGGGATACAGAGAAACACGTAGACAAAACAATGACAGAATGATGCATTCTGGAGGGAAAAAAGTGAGTGAGATGTCAGAAAGGAGAGCACACTCTCTTCATCCCCTTTCCGCCTCCTAATATGGGAGACCATGATTAATGTGCCCTGTGTTGTTTTCTTCTAATTAATCCAACACTAGCACAGGTGTGTGTGTGTGTGTGTGTTTGTGTGAATACCCAAGTGTGCGCGTGTGCATATGTGTGCCGCGTGCCATTTCCACGCTCATTAATCACTCTTCTTTAAATAAGCCGACTCGTGCCAGGCCTGTTTCTGTTTCACCACCTGAAGCCCTCTCCCTTCTCCTCGCTGCTTTAAATGTTATCTCTGATATGCACGGGGTTCAAGTGTCAAGTCGAACCGCCTGATCCCTCCTGACTGCAGTGCAGGCAAAAGAAGTAACCCTGGATAATTGCACGAGTCGATTATCATAAAAGGGTTCGTCGTGTCCTTTTGTATCTGGACAGCTTGTTCAGTCAACAAAAAAAGCTTCCTTCCAGGATAGAGGTGATAGCGAACAGTGGTACCAGCTCCCAGGGTCCTTAAAGCGCTGGCACTAATATTGGAGCTCCAACGACCAACAAAATGTCGATACTGGATGGTAGTTTAAAAAGATATATATATATATAGTAGTTTATATAAATAATATGTAAACATATAAGTTAATTCAGCCTAGACCTACTGATCCTAAACAAGATTATTTAAATGTAAACACAAAAAATTAAGACCAGATCTTTCTTTCTTTCTTTCTTTTTTTTTTTTTGTCACTACACAAATAAAAAGCCTGAACGCTCTCTCTCCCTCACAGGGTACAGAGAATAGCAGGCTCCATGAATGATCAAGGTGATGACTGTTAAAGATTCAACATTTACCTCAGATTACCAAAGTTTGCTTGGGGCAACAAATACTCTCGCAACAAATTAATTTTGTTGCGTTACAACCTTTGCCTTTTTAATTTCGAGAGAGAGAGGGAGAGAAAAGAGAGGCTGGGAGAGACCAATGGCCATTGTAACAACATTAAATGTAACTATAAATGTATAAAAAAAGTATGACGTGTTGTTACAAGAAGCTCTGGGTTGGTAACAGTAACTATGCATCACACCACCCTGGCGTTGATTATTCCCCCCATTCCTTACATAGCTTTCCATATTTCTTATAAAACTAGTAACTCAGCTCTAACATGCTCTTAGCTTAATAGTATTCTTAGACCCTGACTAAAAAGTCTACAAGTGCACGTTTTTGTGATGTAAAAAAAAAATGAAACTGTGTCATGATCTTTTCCCAAGTTTAAACCAAATAGAAAGGTAAAAGGAAAAAAACTACAATAACCTGGTTGCATAACTGTGCACATCCTTTTTATAATGAGGCCTGTGACTGTGCTAAGAATTAATCACATTCAGACTCGTGTTCAAAAGTAATTAAGCTGGGGGCAGTCATGGTCTAATGGTTAGAGAGTCGGCTTTGTAACTCCCCAAAGGTCGTGGGTTCGAGTCTCAGGCCCGGCAGGGATTGTAGGTGTGGGGAGTGAATGGCCAGCGCTCTCTTCCACCCTTGAGCAAGGCACCGGACCCCCAAATGCTCCCCGGGCGCGGCAGCAAAAAAGGCCGCCCACTGCTCCGGGTGTGTGTGCACTTGGATGGGTTAAATGCAGAGCACAGATTCCGAGTGTGGGTCATAATACTTGGCCTCACTTCACTTATTTCTGTAGGATTTTCTTGACATCATCTTGGTTTCATCACATTGCTGAAGCCATAGTCTGCGGAGAACATGCAGCACGAAAGATATCGATCAGCAGAGGGGTACAAAAGAATTTCCGAATCATTAGATGCACCATGGAACACCGTGAAGGCCATCATCAACAAGTGGAAAAAACGGAGCTCCACAGTGACATTACCAAGAACAGGACGTCCCTCCAAACCTGATGAAAGGACAAGATGAAAACTTATCAGGGAGGCTGCCAAGAGACTTACGACAACATTAAAAGGAGCTGCAGGAATATCTGGCAAGTACTGTTCATTCCCTGCATGTGACAGCAATCTCTCGCATTCTTCACATGTCTGGGCTATGGGGTAGGGTGGCTAGAAGGAAGACTTTTCACATGAGGGGGATTCAAGCTCACCTAAATCACACCAAACCGTGTGTCAAAATGTGGGCTTGTCTTATGAGATAAAGGTATAATTCTAAAAGATATGTTTGATGCAAAAACAGGACAGCTTGTCGCCCAAAGAACACCATACCCACAGTGAAGCATGGTGGTGGCAGCATCATGCAGTGGGGAGCTACTTCAGTTAGGACTGGGGCTCTAGACATGATAGAGGGAATCCTGGATATCTTTGAATACCAATCTATTCTAGCACACAAGCTTCAGGCCTCTGTTAGACAGCTGACGACAGATGAAGCGGGGAAAAAACCACCTTCCGACATGATAATGACTCATGTCGGAGCCGAGCACAAATTCAAGTCAAACAATTTCAAAACAAAGAAATCGCTTCAGAAGATGATGATCAACATTTTGGAATGGCCAAGTTAGAACTTGGATCTAAATCCTATCGAAAACCTGTGGAGGGACAAAGAGGGCTGTGCAAAGGAGATCCCTTGCAATTTGATAGATTTGAAGAATTTTTGCAAGAAAGAGAGGAACAATATTTCCAAATCTTAAAGCAAAGATATGGTGGTTTAACAAAGTATTAGTTAAGGGGTGTGCACACTTGGGCAGCCAGGTTATTGTAAGGATTTTCTTTTTCGTCCCCCTAAAACGTTTGTATTTGTTTTTCCACTTGAATTGTGTCAGTTGCTATATCACATTAAAGATGGAAAATGATCTGACAATTTTTCATTTTTATAATTCTTTTTTCCACATTTACATCACAACAGCATGCAATTTTAATAGGGCTGTGTTATATCCACTGTATTTGTACTAGCACGAGAATATGTTTTTGATGCACTTCTGTACGTTGCTCTAGATAAGAACTGTGCATAGACCTCCAAGTCCTCCAACGCAGGATTGTGATAAAGCACAGATCTGGGGAAGGATACTGAAATTTCTGATGCTCCTGAAGAACACTGAGAGCACTGCTACGACACGGGTCTAAAAGCTACCAATATGAGGACACAAGGAAACAAGATTCTATGGTCTGATGAAGTCAAGACTGGAAGTCAAGCATTAGGTCTGGATACCAGTCGTCGCTCAGTACCTGCCCAAATCTCTACAGAGAACAGTGGTGGCAACATCGTGCTGTTTTTTTTTTGTTTGTTTGTTTTGTTTTGGCAGTTTCGCCAGGTTCAAGCGAAAAGTGAACAGATTAAAGCACAGGGACACTGACAAAAAAAAAAAAAAACTTCTCAAAAGCATTCAGGAACTTAGATTGGGGCAAAGGTTCACCTTTTAACACAGTACAGACCGGCAGACAATATAATACAGAAGTAGCTTCAGGACAAGTCTGTAAATGGCCTGGCCTGACCCAACCAGAGTCTGGAATTGAACCTGTCTGAGGTCCCCAAAAAAAACCTGATGGATCTTGAGAGATTCTGGGCAGGGAGGTATGGGGAGAGATTCCCAATTCCAGAGCCCACATTAGTCAACATTCATTCATCTTTAATAAGCACTTTATCCTGGCAGTGGATCTAGGGCATATATTGGGCGAGTCGATCTCAGGGATTGTTAGCCAAAATTGCATAGAAAAACAGAAAAAGTTTGTTCTCAAGCATGAACTCTCAAACTTTGATATGCGCAAGAGTGATACGCAGGGTGGGAGCAAAATTGGCCATGCTCTGTAGGTGGGAAGGGTGGCATACTCTCTACCCCCAGGCAATCAAAGTGACATTACCAAGCTGTGCGTGTCTGTGAGGTCGTGTATGCGGAAGAGGGCAGATAGCGCTTCCCTCTGGCTTTGTTAAGCTGCTCTGTGACACAGCACTTTGAAAAGACGCCATGGCTGGGCTCACATGCCTTGGAGGCCCGTGTTAGCCTTCACCCTCGGTTGGCAGCTGTCGTGTGATAGGTTAGAACTGGCTGAATGTACTGTACACGTAGGGATTTGCCAAGTGATGGACCATGCACACAACCAGCTTGGGTGTATATTCCCGCCTCACACTCCGGACAACCCTGACCAGGATAAAGCTGATATCCAAAAGCAGTACTGATACCAAATGCATCCCTAGTTTATAGTATAATCCATGACTGACTATACGCAGTACCAAATTCTTTTAAGGCAACATTCAGAGCCCTTGGAAACAGTCTCCTCTCCAGCATGGCGTTTGCAAAACTGCCTTTGTTCTACAATTAGCCTTGATCATAAATAATCTCTGTAGTTTTCCTTTCTCGTGCATTTGTACCACAGTTACAAAACGATTATAAACACTCTTACTGACCGTCTGCCCCTATAGACTCATGGTATCGATCATTAAGTATCGATCAGCCCTGCGAGCATGCTGGATATGAAGACATGCATATTTTGCTGCTGGAAGTTTGAGGAGGGGCAGGAAGTGCTGCGGTGGCAGGTTAATGCGGCGAGCGGCGTTCAGGGCTCATTAAGCGCCATAATTGTGTCAGCACGGCATATGCTAATCTGGAGTCCCGCAGCACTTGCGGCTTCGCGCTTCAGCTTGCAATCAGCAGGGTAGATTACGCCATTCGGTTATAGGCAGGCGCAGGTCTCATCTCAAGTGTCATCTCATTGAGGCTGTAGATGTTCTATTTATTTACACAACAATATGGAAGTCATGTCATAGCTCTGGCCATCCGAGCCAACCAGAAAGAAAATTCTGCTAATACACTGCGGATTTTGCACAAATGTTTCTCGGGGTTTCTTGGGTCTGGCTGAGAAATTGCGCATTTCCACACATCTTTTTCTTCAACACATTCTTTATATGTGCCGATATATATATATATATTCCATTTAGATCATGTTAATTCATTCAGCATGTAAGGATTATGGTATCCATGATAGATAGATAGATGACAAAATCGAGGATAAGACAGTGCTGAAGGCATTGCGAGGAGAAGGCATTGCGAGGAGAAGGCATTGCTTCTCCGTCCTGCCTGCTCGCAGCATGTTCACTATGAGATTGTCCCTTAGCGTGTAAAGAAAGTGCTTCTACTCTGGGGGGTGTTTCAGAATTGGAGAGAGAGAAAGAATGAGAGAGTGAGAGAGTGAAGGAGAATCAATATGTCAAAATAACAGCACTGAGAGGTTATATTCTGCTGCGAGAGAAGAATGGAAACAGATCCAATGCAGCCACAAGCTGCCGACTCACTCGAATCAAAAACACACAAACGTGCGAACGCTTACAACCATCCAAACCAGTCACTGGGTTAAAACATATTTAGATCAGGTTTCTACTTCCTGTTTCCTCTTTTGATATGTTTAAGTCTCTTATGCAGTGCTAGTAGACATGCTTTATACCACAGCGCTGTTGAATTCTAGATGCTGATTGGTCAGAACTTGGCATTGATTAGCTATAAAAAAAAAAAAAAAAAAAAAAAATAAATAAAAAAAAAAAAAACAAAAGCAGTTCCAGCTGCACAGGTTTGTATTAATGCTCACGTTCGAATATTTTATCGTTTCTGTATTCACATCTTACACAGGGGCCTGTACGGCGGTTGTGAGGCGTTTGTGGAAGGAGTCTCCAGTGTCAGTGCTTTGTAGCAGTCAGAAGTAAAGCTGATAACAAGCTGCATTTTGTCTTATTCACCTCAAGACAGAGAAAATAAGAGGCTGGTAAGGGAATGGCTGTTTACAGCTGTTCTAATGAAGCGATATCAGGAACGGAATTGTTTCCACAGCATTAAATGCAACTATAAATGGATAAAAAGTGTGAACTTCAGGATGCGCTGTGATAATAAATAAAACTGTGGTGGTAACAAATTTATAAGAATTACAAACTTTGATTGATTGAGTGTAAAATGTGACGAGTTTGTACAGATGTGAGATGATATTCTTCTCACGTCGCCTACATTCTACACTAAATGCTTATGCTGCTTATGTCGCCTTGCAAACAGGACCATCTTCAACTCTTCAGCTCAGCAGTTTCCTTTCAAATGAAGCACGGGGTTAGTGAAGTTACTCCGAAACGTACACGCGGTGCATCGCGGCGTAGCAACAGAACAGCAGCAGAAACGTTCTTCTGAAAGGGTGTCTGTTCCTTTGTTTTTGCTTCTCCTAGCCCAAAGCAGGAATGTCTGATAAGTATAGTCCTACTGCACCTCATTGATTTTAATGCCTCATCACTGCATCATCAAGCAAGAGCAAATTTACACCATTAGCACTTTTAATTTGGGGATTCGTTGACTTCCATTCGTAATGAAGCCATCGTTAGGCTGCATAAATGTTATGATGAAGGCAAAAAAAAACAAAACTAAAAAAAAAAAAAACACAAGACACAAAGAGAGTCAGTAGGTTTAATTTGCAGGGGCTCGCTAACATCTCGCTTTGAGTGTTTCGACTTTCCTGAACGCATCCTCTGAATTAATGAGAGGATGGATTTATGTTGTGAGGAGTGACGTGCATATCTGAGAGGCAAATTAATTGCTTTCATTTCGACTGTATAAACAGTCAGTGGCAATAACACTAAACAGAGCAGATACGCTAACAATCCATTAATATAATTAGCCTAATACATCATTTGTTATGGGTGTGGAGGAGAAGAAGTGGCTGCGATGAGTTTACAGACAAGCAGGCTCACTTTTCCCAGAGGCCAAACACATAGATTAAAAGTCACATGATCTATTAGGTGGTTGCGGCTCTGGCTAATTAACATAAAAAGAAATGATGGAGTGAAATGAATCACAAAACGAATTGAATGCGGAACGACGAAGCGATCCTATTTATGCTCTTGCTCGTAGCCAGTTTATAACTCGATACGTACAACTTCATCTCAAGCTCTAATTTAGCAACGAAACAAGAAAGGAAACAATAATTCCGTTTATTTTTAAGTGAAGGTGCAGCTCGTATTACACTGAGGGAGTTGGCAAATCGGGTTTTAACCGAGCCACGATCCAACAATCAGACATGTGGGAAGTCATGCACGTTGCCATAGCAACTATTAATATGAAAATCGCTGGCCAATACCAATTGTAGTGAATGAAATTCAGACAGATAGCCGTGTAATAGTTTGGTGGTTTGGATTCCAAAAATTGGAATGTAGAATGTAACAGGTTAATGGTTTCCATGTATTGATCTGCAACTGCATCACTTGCATAAGTATTCACCCCCTCCTTGAATTTCTCTGTATTTTCTAGTGCATGAGTGGACGCCACGCACCTCATTATGTGACTCCTGATGGTGACTGGTTTCACCAGAATAGCAGGTAGCTGTGGCCTAATGGTTAGCAAGTCGGACTTGTAACCCGAAGGTCGTGGGTTCGAGTCTCAGGTCCAGCAGGGATTGTAGGTGGGGGGCGTGAACGACCAGCGCTCTCTTTCACCCTCGATACCACGACTGAGGTGAGACCCTTGAGCAAAGCACCAGGCGCCACAGCAAAAAAAAAAAGGCTGACCACTGCTCCGTGTGTGTGTGTGTGCACTTGGATGGGTTAAATGCAGAGCACAAATTCTGAGTACGGGTCACCATACTTGACCACAAGTCACTTCACTTTAAATTTGAGATTTTGTTGCAATCACTTTTTTTTTTTTTTTGCAAACTATACTAACCCTTCCCACACTCATTCATAACAGTACAAAAAGTGGAAAAGTTCAAGGGGGTGAATACTTACGCCAGGCACTTTTTATGCAGCAACAGGACGCAGTTGCGCACGGCCGAGACGTGACTTGTTGTAGTTAGCGATCTAAGGAGATGATGAGCATGAGTGCACACGTGAGATAGGCTAAAACGACTAAAGCGCCGCTGCATCGTTCTCTTTAGGTAGAGGTGAAGCGAGGGCTAAATCTTGGTGCACCGCTCTCAGAGGGCGGTCAAACGGCATTGTGGGTAACCATAGTGAAAACGGGCCAAACGAGTCTGAAAGACGTTTAAACTTTAAAAAAAAGTCATTATAAAATAAATCATGGACGCCACTGAAGCTCACGTGTTAATTATAAAGACTAATATCCGAGTCGTTCAGGGTAGATTGTGCTTTTTAATAAGGATATAATTTCACACCGCTACACTGCCGGACAAGCGCTTTGGCAAAGCTGTCGTGTGATAATAGGGTGGAACGGGACTAAATTGAAAGGAAAAAAAGTTCTAATACGTACTCAAGGTTGCGAATAAATCAATTCTCAAAAGAATTTCCTTGCACCCGAGTCAAATCCAGGATTTCCGGGGTTGTCCCCGACAATCAAAAATCCTGCACTAGAGGGATCAGATCAAATTAGACAGCATTCATTAAGCAAAGTTCTTCTTATTTATCCTCACTAGGAGAGCTGCACTGGTCTCCGGGGAAGACGCGTGTGAGGTTCAGCAGTGTTAGTCTCTCTGAACGCGGCGGTAATTAACTGCCTGACCCCGTTCCCGGACAACACGGCTTTCTCGCGTCCTGCTATAGATCAGCCTTCATCAACACTATCTGCGTCTGACTGCTCTGACCTGACTTCCATCGACCCGGAGCTGGAGTAAATTACATCGTCGGCTTGCTTTTAATCACTCGCCAGCTGAGCTAAACAGTCTCTATGACTTAAAGACGGTCAGAGACTACGCTACGCTCAGTCACAGACCGTCCTTAAGTCGGGATTTGTGTGCGTAATTATATTATAACGTGACACGACTAACCTATTAACACAGTTTATACAGTGAATGCTTCATTCTGATTGGTCAGAACGTGTGGCTTAATGCACTCACTCGTTTCTATAGTAACAGCTGTTAGTCTAAGGTAAGACTAATAATATACAGATAAAAAGCACTGTTCCTTAACAAAGAAAAACGTCTCATCGTTGATATTGCTGTTCGGCAACGTTTCATGGAAGGAGTCTCCAGTGCCAGTGCTTCGTATCAGTCAGGTCTCTAGGCAGCTGCATGTTCGTCTATAAATCAGCTAAAGGCTGATTTATACTCTGTGTTGCGAAGCAGAGAGAGGGATCATGGGTAAATATGTAACGCAGAGACGTGCTAGCGTGCGGTCCTCGCGTAAGATAACTGTACTGCGCGTCTCTTCTGCGCTGACTGGTTGGCGGAGAGGTGCGTCGCTTTACGTAGACGGAAACGGCGCGATGAGACGCTGTGACATTTCTTCCGTGGGTTTAATCAAATTCGGGGTAATAATATTTAACTCGGAGTAACACTGCTCAAAATACATCTGATGTGTAAACGATAAAATGCTAAACAATTCCGATTTCTCTCATCGCGTCCAGAACTTTCCGTGATCACGTGACTATAATAATTTATTCACGGAAAACAACGGCCATGACATTGCGTTCACATAAATCTGGTGTATAAACTGCTGAGGTTATATAAGAGCTGTAGGTCATTATAAAGGGCAGCTTTTCTTTCGTCGAATAAACACACACTGTAGTGATTTAAACCACAGCAACGCAACCAAAACTTTAAAGCACCGATAGACTTGTGGATTTATACGCTAGTTACGTGGAAAGGCTTCGATACAAATGCTACTCGTGCTGCTGAATACCGACAAGTTTCAGTCCGAATTCGTCTGGTTTATAAATCACGCAAGGTTTTTTCTTTTTTCCCTCCAGCACTTTTCAAAAACAATACTATGCCCTCGTTATGGTCTATTTATTAATCTTACGGTGAAACACGGATGTTGCGTTGTTTTTGGCCCTTCTTCGCTGTGTAATTCAGTAAATTACGGTGTGATACATGAGACAGCGCCTCCCAGAGCGTCCACAAGTATACATCAGCCATAACTGTGATGAGTGATGTTTATTTTATATATGTATATATTTTTTTTAACAAAGTTAACATGTCTGTATGTTGATTGATATAATGCAAAAGTAGAAATTGGGAAGAGAGGAGGAAATTTCCCCGCTTCGTTTTTTTCCTAGTCGGAAGTTCGACTAAATCCGAGTTACGCGTTTTAGTCGAACGCGGTGTTATTGCTCAGATAAATCTCTATTACATTCTAAGGGCCTTAAAAAAACATCCTTCTTCAAGCCCCATTTTTTTGATATCTAAATGACCACGATGATGCGATGCAAATGCAAATTAGACCGTGACGTCATAAGGCGAGTTCATAAGCTTGTTTTTCAGCATGGCAGGTACTTTCCCCTGAAAAGCGTCTTCTGACAGGAATAACGAAAACACAGCATCATAATAATATGCTAAATATTACAATATAAACATATTTCATTTGTTCACCACTTTTTTTTTTCTTTTAGAGCTTTTAAACATCATCCATCCGAACAACTTCTGCAGTGTTTATACTTCACACACACCCTGAACACAGCTGAGCACATGCCGTATGCTGTCAGACATTATGCCCATTACTCCCCCATTTCTACAGTCTCCCACCCTTCCTCCTGCTCTCTCATGCTCCCCTCCTGTTTTTTTACGGTGTATTTCCTGACCTTCCAGCCCTGGAAAGAGCGAACTGGACTCCTTGGCGCTGAAATGGCAGCAGCCTCTTCTCCAGCTTCTGTGGAAGAAGCAGCAGCTCCTCGTCCCCGCCTTTAGCCTGGGCGCTTAGCATTGTCTTCTTACAAAATAAACAAACCGGCTCTTTAAAAAAAAAATAGCTCAAAGCTCAAACCTGTGTAGCTGTAAACAGGCTAAACATGAGCTAGCTGACCTGACAGCTCAACTAACAAACAGCAGGCAGCTTACACTGTTTAAAAGTACTAAACTACACTTCACTGAGCAGCCAGTTTCTCTTCATATCCGTATAAAGTTCAAGGTAAACCGTTAGCCTGGTCGTGCCACGCGCGCTTTGACTTTTGGCGGCAAAGTAGCGTAGCGCCTACGTCATAGCCGCGCGACACGAGCAACGTCACAGGGCTGCTGCAGTACGAGTGTGTGAGGAGAACAACAACAACAACAACAACAGCTGGTTCCGTGCTACTGTGGCATACTGTGTAGTGCCCTAGTATACACACACGGATTATTTCAAAACAGCAACTTCAATACACTCGTTGTTGTTGTTGTTAATGATGTTACTTGGTGTTATGTACCTAATAAAGCGACCCTGGGTGTTGGACAGGCGCTATATCAACTGACCACATCCATCCATCCATCCATCCATCCATACATACATGCATACATATATACATCCATCCATACATCCATCCATCTGTCCATCCATACATCCATCCATCCGTCCGTCCATCCATACTTCCATCCATACATACATGCATACATATATACATCCATCCATACATCCATCCATCTGTCCATCCATACATACATGCATACATATATACATCCATCCATACATCCATCCATCTGTCCATCCATACATCCATCCATCCGTCCGTCCGTCCATCTATACATCCATCCATCCGTCCGTCCATCCATCCATACTTCCATGCATACATACATGCATACATATATACATCCATCCATACATACATGCATACATACATGCATACATATATACATCCATCCATACATACATCCATCTGTCCATCCATACATCCATCCATCCGTCCGTCCGTCCATCTATACATCCATCCATCCGTCCGTCCATCCATCCATACTTCCATGCATACATACATGCATACATATATACATCCATCCATACATACATGCATACATACATGCATACATATATACATCCATCCATACATACATCCATCCGTCCATCCATACATACATGCATACATATATACATCCATCCATACATACATACATCTGTCCATCCATCCATCCATCCATCCATCCGTCCATCCATCCATTTATATATACATACATACATATACTCATACATATATACATAAATAGAGATAAGTAAATAAATAGATAAAGAGATAAATAAACAGAAAAATAAAAATAAACAAATAGCTATTAGTTATTAGCAAATAGCTAGATAAAATAAATAAATAATCAAACAAAAATAATTCTAAAAAATGGATGAAGTTATGAAATATAGCAAAACAGATCTACACAGAGTTTTTTTTTTTGTATTGTTGATATATAACACTTGCTGATATATAATATATGATTGAACCTTGTCAAGGAGTAATTTTTCCTAACAATCTTCACATCTGACAATCATTCTTGATATTTCTGCTCACACAAATGACAAGAATCAGTAGAAGATATTAATAAAGATAATTAACAAAGAGGAAGAACACAAAATAAGGACAAAATTATATAAAGTATAAAGGATGGTTTTATCCTGAGTCAAATAAGAAGGACATAAAATGTTAATTAGTTTATGTTTTAAATATATATATATATATATATATATATATATATAACTATACAGTTCTTATATATAAAACTGCAAAGAACTATAGTTTCAAGTCCGGTTGAATGTTTATGTATGAAATGAAACAATGATTTGCATTTTATAGGTTAATTTTATGAATATTGTTGTGCGGAATCAGAGAGTGTCTAAGGCCACATTATTATCAAGCCAATTTATTCAGGATTTTAAAAATATATAAATAGGAGATATATAGAATATATTTATATATAAATTATTATTGTTATTCTTCTCCTTCTCCTTGTTGTTGTTGTTGTTCTGTGATCTGATTGGCTGCGCTGACTGTCGGTCACTCCTCTTCGCCCGCCTCTTGTTCTCCCAGCATCCTTTGCGCCGCTGTGACTGACTTGTTCAGTTAGCCAGTTAGCCTATACATGCTGCTGCTACGTTGATTTGTTTTTCTTTCTTCTGGACATTTTCAGTTTCTGTCGTTCATAGCGGTGAGTTTGTATTTGCTTTTGTTCTGTTTTTAATGCAGTTTGTAGCTGTGCGTTCATCAGCGAGACTGACACTCTGTAACTGAAAAGGCACCGGTTAGCTTCTCAAGCTAACTGAACTAGCGGCATCGCCATTAGCGCATAAATTAAAGAAATTCTGTGTGTTGAAATGAATATTTAATGAAGCTGTGTGATTTAGCTCAGCTCCTGGGGTGTGTAAAGTCGCGCCAACTCGCTTTGGTGTTAAAAGCCGCTGTAGTAAAGGACGCCTCGGCGAGCTAAGTGAGCTAAGCAGCGTTTAGTTTTGCGCTGTCCCATGCCATGCTAAAGATACACGGGCTCGGCGTCCAAACAGCTCCCTGCTCCCTGCCCCAGTGCCCTCTTTAGGGTGTGACATGGTGACTTTTCCGCGCTGTTTAGTGTCGCACCTGTACAGCACACAGCCATTTGGGATTCAGCCTCTAACCGGGTCTCTTATCCTTCCCCGTTTTTGTGCTGTCGTGGTTTTTTTTTTTTTTTTTTGGTCTTGTTCTCACGCCATTTTATTTATTTTTAGTTGTTTTTTTTGCCCTAGAGTTATTTCATAATTTAATACAAAATGTCTAGTTTTATATTTATAGTATAAAATGTAATTGTGTAGTTTGAAGTGTGATTTGACTGTATTCCAGTTTCGTTTTCAGCGGTTTGTTTTGTGAATAAAAAGCCTGGTTTTCGGATTTTTGGACATCTCGCGGTATTTCACACACTAATCCCGGGTTTAATTCAGGAAGAAGTTTGTAGACAGGGATTTTTCATGGCAGTGTTTGTGCTTCTGAGATAAAAACAGTCTCATACACAAGGTCACATATGGTAGCTGGTTAAAGTGGCCCTGAAAATCAAGATTTTGTACCTGAGCATTAATACAACAGTTTAAAAAAAAAAATAAGGAAAGAAAATGTCAAAAATGGTTCTCTGGCTCTTTATCATTTTTCAGGTTTGGTAAAACGTTTGAAAAATGTTTGATGACGTGTTTAAGTAGTATTTTTGTCCTCGTCCAATCAAATGCTCTCTAGAACAGCTATGCCCCGCCCCCCGGGGTGGAGGAGGCGTGTCTTTCTCTACAGTCGTAGCCGTAAAACATGGCTCGTGTGTGAGGTTTTGGCTGAGCGTCTTCTTGCACCGTCGATAAATGGTTGGAGTTTTTTGGGATTAAATTTGTGCCGAAAGTATTGAACCTACCTTTTCAAGAAACGAAACGAAAAACACTCTTCCTTCTGGCACAGACCTCTCGTGTGGGCGGGGCTTAACAGCGAGTTAACTCTCATTGGCTAGTGACATTTGGATCGACTCGATGTAGTTCTCTGTGTCGTTATAGTGTTTGTACTTTAGTGGGAATTACTTACTTACTTACTTACTTAGAATATTAATTCGTAATTAATATTTGGGCTTTGGATAGTCTCATGATTTGTTTGTTTGTTTGTTTATTTAGAGATGAGCTCTCAGGAGTGCATCTACTTCCAGCTCAACTGTCAATCCAGATCTCACTAACCAACCAGAGTAAATCGCTGTTAAGCCCCGCCCACACGAGCGGTCTGGGCCAGAATGGCGTACGCAAACCCACGGAGCGTAAACGAAAACTCTGGGGCGGCATTCGTAAAAGGAGTGTTTTTAGTTATTTCCTTCTCATTGTATAGTTTTGTTCGTTTCTTGAAAAGATAGGCTCTATACTTTTAGCTCAAAATTAATTCCATATAGAGAGTTTTACCTGCACTGTCTCAGACTGATTGAGTCTTTCTACACCGTCAGGGCTTTCTGCATCGGTAAGAGTGTACAGTATAATATATTAGCGAGTATGGTAATGGTTAACCAACTCTAACCCTTTAGCCCACTGTTCTGATGTCTCCTGCTGACGACCCTGCAGCTCTGCTCAGGCTTGTGCGACGGGATCGAAAAACACACACCGTCTCATCGTCTAGGATAAAATCCTGGTTCAAGTGGACAAGAAGGTGGCGAAGAGAAATCCTTCACGCTTGAAACCTCTTGGCATTTCTGTATTTCATATTTAGCTAGTGCACTAAGCTACTGTAAGGTGTGTGAGAGTGTGTGTGTGTGAGAGTAGGTGTGTGAGAGTGTGTGTGTGAGAGTGTGTGTGTGAGAGTGTGTGTGTGAGAGTGTGTGTGTGAGAGTGTGTGTGTG
>CM074998.1:14666030-14691030 GCA_037576825.1 Pangasius krempfi
GTTTATTTATTTTTTTGTTGGTTTTTGTTGTTTTTTTTAAAAAATTTTTTTTTTGGGGTTTTTTTTTTTTTATTTTTTAATTAAAATTTCATTAACCTTTTTTTTTTTTTTTTTTTTTTTTTTTCCCCCTTCCAAATCGTTTGCTGCAGCCGGTGTGTTTACTTCTTTTCACTTCAACAATGAATGTGTAATTTGGCCAGGGGTACACAAACTTTTGCATACACATTATTTTTTGTTGTTGTTGTTATTTCTTCTTTTAATTTTAGACATTATTATTTACAGGACAACAGTTTAAAAAAAAAAAATGCAGTGACTCATCCTGTACTATTCCAATTCGCATCCAATCAGATGGAAAGGTTTTGTCCCGCCCCGTAAACACAAGGCAGCTAGTTAGCATCAGTCATGAGTCGTTTATTTCGTCGTGCCCGTGTTGTTTCTTGGATATTTATTTCCTTTCCTAATCATCGTTTGTGGCTTTAAGCGATGCTTGGAGTTTACACGCAGTGAGCGTTTGGCGATATTGAGGCCAAAGTTAGCGTGTGTGTCCAGAAAGCTGGTTAGTCGATGTAGTTTTATTTCCGTGCCTCGTGTTAAACGACAGTGTTTTCCTCTCCACTCGAGGGACGTCTAATGCCCCGGCTGCCGCATTTGGCTTACCGTGAGGGACGGGGAGGGGGAAGAAACTGCTGCAGGCTGGTAACAAACAAGCCATAGCCTTGTATCAACCGGAGTCGTAATGGATAAATTGACAGCGTGAAATCCTACACAGCTGAAAACAGCTAAAATCTCATTATTTAACAGACAGTACTAAAATCTGATTGGCTGAGCCGACTAATTGAATGCTGATGAGGGAACAACTGTTTATTACTCTTATAACGTAGCAAAAATAAATAAATAACGTGGTTCCTGGGCATTCCACAACATTAAATGTAACTCTAAACGGATAAAAGGTCATTAATAAATAAAGCCGATTGCTAGACTAAGGCACGCTTGTATGTACTCCAGATTCAGAAGTTTCGTAGATAAGGACACGGATTAGAATCGTTGCTCCGCTCCGTACTGAGTACCACGTGGTGTTTGTTGGGGTTTTATTTGCACCAGCGTGACAGGACCAATCAGTGCCATCTGGAGCGACTCCATCACATCACGCTTCAGCTCCACTTTATTCCAAGATGTCCTGGTGTAGCCGCAGTGACCCGCCGTACCCGCTGTTCAGGATGTCTCTCGCTAATGAGGATGAGCTATTATCCACTCCCGACACCACTCGGCTTCCTCGCGCTGCCTTTCAACTTCCCCCGGCGCACCGATCCCGAGTCAGTCCCTCGCTCTCGTCGGAAAAAACACGGCAAGAACCAGAACGAGGGTAAGAAACGGCCCGTGATGAGCAGGATGGAAACCGCCACTCATGTCCCTGCACCCTTCGGGAGCTCGTTAGAGGCTGTCGGTTATCACATCCCCTCTTCATCGGCCGTTTCCTTCGCACTTCAGGGTGGCGCCGGCTTCCGTAGGGAGTGCGTAAATAAACACATTTGTCACTTCTTCTCAAAGCAAATTGCATCGCGGGCCTTAATTATACGCCAGGGCTCCTCTGACTGCTTTATAATGCAGATGAGGCGACGGAGACAGCGTGCTTCAGCTCGGCTTTTGGGAGCTTCGTCCTTTCTTTTATCTTTTTTTTTTTTTTTTTTTTTTTTTTTGTCAGTTTAATATGTATTTTTATAATGAAAGCCAGAGGAGGTCGAGTTCATTAACGCGTTAGCTGACAGCGGCTGTTTAAAAATGGCCCGTTTGTTTTTAAGCAGAACGCTGTGCTAGCTCTGCGTGGTCTCTGCTACACTGCCTTTACTTTCCATGTAACCTCAAGGACATTACACCAGGCACCAGACAACAGACGACCTCTGCAGGGGAGGTTTTCAAACTGACTGAAACGCTGGCTGTTCGAAATTCTGATTCTGTGGCGTAAGGGGAATATAACAGTATTGGGAAAATATCCTTCCAGTGCATATATCGACTTCTAATTTACACACGTAATGTCTTTTTAGATCTTGTATTTGTAAATTATGAACAAAAGCATATGTATTAAAATGCATAAACAAGTGATCTTTGACGGGGACAAAAAAAACAACAGTTAATAAGAGGAAAAGTATCCAGGCACCATATTGAAAATATAAATATATACACATAATGGTTATGTAAAAAATAAATCGAGTTCTGGCTCTAAGTGCCAATGGTGTCCTCATAAAAGGCGTTGCCATCGGTTGAGAAGATTTCACGCAACGTCCCTGTCCGCACAATTTGTGCGATGATATGCAAGTAGAAAGCTCATGGAACCACAAGCAATCGTCCCCGGACAAGATTTGACGACACACTCTCAGATTAATGATAAGGAAGGTAAGAAGGAAGGCAGCAGTCACTTGGAAAGAAAAAAAAGAATTGCAGGATGGCCTGAAAGCAGCAGGAACAGCAGTTAGACAGGAGACAATAAGCAATGAAGTGCACTGCAATCATCGTTCCTACGCCTCGTGTTCCGAACTCCTCTGCTAAACAACAACTCTTTCTTTCTTTCTTTCTTTGTCTTGAGTTGTTTGCACCTGTGCACTCGAGTGATATAGCTGTGGTTGAGGAACTGTAAAGCAGCCCTCTTATTTTCCAGGGTTTCCCGAGCCATAAGTGCTAGGCTTCGTGTTCAAATTCAGACCACGCCCACTTCCTGTTCAGCACTAAACTGACATGAAGACGGATGGATGGAGATGTATAGATTTTTATTAATGATTTCCTCATTAAACGATGGTATAATATTGATCTTGTGATCAACTGTCTCGCAATATATGTTTCTTTAATATCGTCATTAGTAATTTTATAACTGTTGCCAACTCTGATTGAAAGCAGTAGGTTATAAATTTTGTTCCAAATATTACAATTTTATAACGAATTTATTTCCCCTTGTTTGAAGTGTTTTCAGCATACATATTTTTGCAACTTTTGCAGCTAGGCCTTACGATTAGGGCTACATGATTCTAGATTAAATGGAAATCTCCTTTTTTAAAATTATTTATGAAATTATTACAATGCCGATTGCTGGTGAATGATGGCTTTTGTGCCGTTTGACTTACCGCACAAACCCTGAAACAAAAATTCCTGAGCAAAAATAATGGCTGTTTAGCTAATAATAGCCACGAGTCCCTCATAATTTCCTTAATTTCATACATTGGGTCATTGATTGATTGGTCATTCATTGGAAATTTAGGTCAATATTTCGTATGTAATATTAAATATTTGTTTGTGAGCACGAGCATTTGGGTGTTTATGGGTCCTACGTTGTTTTTCTTCGGGAGACTTCGTGAATTGCGGCACTTCAGTAGTCACGTGGCGCGTCTGTGCTCAGTGAGTGCAGTGAATAAGCAACGTTTCTCTTTGAAACTCTGCACCGTCGTCGTGATTGTTGTCATGAGCGGCGTTTTAAATCAAGTAGCCTGACCTTACATTCAAAAGTATTTTAAATTTTTTTTTTTAATTTTAAAAATCCAGAAGGCTGGGACATGAAACTGACTTTTCGGTCGGTTCAAATGATGCAAGAGAGGTTTTAAAAAAAAAAAATTAAGCACTAACTGTAAGCGATACAGAATATTACGTAAGTGTGCAATTTGAGACGCAATGTCTAATTTGTTTATTCAGTTTGGAGACGCAGTGTCACATGGTGCTGTACTGCCTCCACTGTTTGTGTTGGTATTGCACTACATGGAAGTGTAAAATTAATTTGCGTGGCAGCCATCTTGCGTAGGCGTAAGTTTTGGCCCCCTGAAAAGCGATACACAGCATGTTTTCAAACCCTTAGTATCTGGCAGTTTCAACATCAAATGGCGGGGGGAGAAAAAAAACCAAAAAGCTGGATTTCACCCACAGAATAACTTAAACTCCTTATTTCTAGAATTATCTAGTGATTTATTGGGGAACTGGGGAGTGCTGTGCTCTTGCTTGGGTGAGTTTGTGATCTCTTAGCACACTTGGCAAAATTTTTGATGGTGTGTTTTTTTTTTTGTTTGTTTGTTTTCCCCCCACCCCCGTCGGTTTGTTTAACTGCGTTCAGTGTGGAAATAAAACTGAACCAAATAGCGAACAAACCGGAAGTCTCAACGCTCTCGCAGGTATGAAAGTGCTGTTAAAGGTCGCGGTCTGTTTGGTTATTCACTTGCTTAGGAATCGCAGTCTCACGATCTGCACCGTGATACATCGGGTTGCTTAGAAACAGTCAGCATTAGGTGTGTGACGACGTGTAGTAGTTTGTTGTGTGCTGACGGGCTTTGTGGTTGGTGCTCTGCAGTGTCAGTCAGAAGGCCCGTTTTTTTTTTCCTCCCCACAGAGTTCCTTATGAAAGCGGCGCCGTGGCCGAGTCGCCTGTCACGCTGCTGGGATACAGGATGAGCGCGCGCTAGCAAAGCAAATCCCGCTCGGCTGCACGATGCAGGCTCGCGGTACAACGTGTGCAGTGCCGTGTAGTGAATAAGGAGGGCGCTCGGTGCATTATTGAGCACGCGTTGTGGTCTTTGCAGGGTTTACGGGGTTGAGTAAAGGGCACGTGAGTGTGGACTTGAAGTGCGTTCTCAAGTTAAGGTAAAGGATTAGTAATGAAATGAAGACTATAAGGCTGAGATACTGACATTCCAGATACTGAGATACGCTTGGCACGCTATGTCCCCGACAGACCCTCCCTCAGCGGCAGTGCGACACACACACACGCACACGCACGCACACACGCACGCACACACGCACACGCACGCACACACAGCGTCGTCTGTCTCTCAGGTCCGCGGTGCCAGCTGATTGGCTAATGAGGGAGGGGCTGTACATTAGCAGCCGTCCTGCGCATCATCTCCATTGGCTTAGACAAGGATGACCTCACCAAAGCCAGCTGTTGATTTGGCTCGGCGCGTGTGTGTATATGCGATAGATAGAGAGAGAGAAAGAGAGAGAGAGCGCGCGCTGGTCGTCGTGGCGATGGGTAGGGAGACAGACAGAGCCGAGGCGCGCTCCAACAAGCGCCTTCCATCCTACGCCGCTATGGAAACGAGCGATGTACGCCGCCGAGAGGATGAGGCAGGTGCGTGTGTGTGTGTGCGTGTGTGTGTGAGTTGTAGTTTTAAAACTGAGCCTCTGATGAAATATTAAAAACACCGTATAGGCAATATTAGAGTGAGAACCTGTCTTAGAAACAGGCTTCTCAACTGTACCTTTCGTTGTCGCGAAGGTGCCACTGTTACCTTTGACACCGTTAATTTAACGTTTTGGCTGTACGCGTGGATGTAGTGAACTCTCTAAAGGCTGAAGGTGCTGAAGGTGCTGAGGGTGTAGGCTTGAGGGAACGTAGTAGCCTTTCCTTCCCTCACAGTGCTGCTTGCGAATTCTGCATGGAGCGTTTGCGCTACGGCTCTTCCCATTCCTCAATTCACTGTAAAGTGCCTGAGGCTACTATTAGCAGATAGGAGTGTGTGTGTGTGTGTGTGTGTGTGTGTGTGTGTGTGAGAGAGAGAGAGAGAGAGAGCCGCTGTAGCGCGCTCCATCAGTGTAAATTGCAGTGCATGGCTGCAGGCGCTTGCTTAATGCTGTTAATGTCTGGAACGGTGTGAGCGCTACAGCGAGGACGCCGCAGGAAAGCCACATGCGGAGAAAAAGAATAAAACACGAATATAAAGAAAGAAATGTGTGGGGTTTTTTTTTAATGAGAGTGAAATGGTTATTGCATGTCCAATTGAAGTTCTCTTTTCGGAGTCAATTAATATTCCTGAGCGTGGACACGTCCGTGTTTGAATTTTTTTTATTTTTTGCTCTCGCGTCTTAATTAAACGATAATTAAGGTGAAAGTGCTTCATCAGCTTTCTTTGCGTTCGGGGGCAAAAACGCGTCGCCTCGGGGTAAACGGGAGGAGTCGCGCGCACGACACGGGCTAATTAACGCAAATGAGCCTGAATATATCACTGCAGGAGGTCTGATTTCGTCGTCTTCAGAAACACGAGGTTTTTTTTTTTTCTCTGTCAGTTCATATCCTGTCTGTTGTCTGGATCGTCATAGCGACTATATGATGATGTATTTCACTGTGAATGTTACAGCCTTCGAACTTTAAGAAGTAATTATGTATAATAGTTGGTTATGACGCCAATTTTTCTTTCCGGCTAGTAGCTAGGGAGCAGCAGCAGTCCATGGTTTTGACACTGATTATCGTTTTGCTTATCTTTAAACGTAAGTTAGGGTTGAATAAGAGAAAAATACCCACGTGGCGATTCGGGGGAAAAAGATCTCAACCCAAGCCGAAAATTTCTCCAGGTGTTAGGATAAAGGAACGCAGTGAACATACACAGATTAAAGAAATCAAAAAGTGTTCAATGCTGCGGGACAAATAAAGAGTTCGGATACATTTGTTGAACTGGCAGTAACCTTTCCTTCCTTTTTGAAAATTTTTGGTACAATCGGTACTTCGTTGCATAGCAACAAGCTCGTTGGGGTCGAGCGGATTTCTCGCTGGAAGGAAACAGTAATATTAAAGATCTAATGGAAACTGTGACGCTTCTGTTCTTGTTAACAATCACGACAACTGACGATTTACAGTGAAATTAAGCACTTATTGAAAAAAAAAAAACAATTTTACATCTTTTAATTTTTTTTGACCGCGATCAATTTTACAATGTGTAGTTTTTGTCCAAAATACCACCAATATGATAAAGTAAAAAAATAAATAAATAAATGAAGCATTATTTTATACACGGTGTTCCCAGTAGAGGGCAGCGACTAGTTGAAAAAAAAAATCGTAAAAAATTTAAGTAGCGATATCCAATACGCAACAGAAATATTTTCCGTTAAAACTTGTGAAACGGGGAAGTGCTCGACTGAAACGAGTAAACGGGCTCTGAGAACGCAACGGTTTTTAATATCAAATCAAAACCTGACAGATAGCCAGGACTAGCTTAGCTATGCAGCTGCAATCTGTATATTTATTTAGTTGTTGGTTTATGTGTGTTTTATTGTTGTGTGTTACTGTGTGACGCTCATAAGGCTGCGATGATTATTCTCGCAGAAAAAAAAAATGAGTTTGTCCTTTTCAAGCTCCGGAAGTTCCTTCGCTTGTTAGCGGTTTTTTTGTTTGTTTTTGTTTTTGTTTGTTTTCCTATTGTGTAGTTATACATTTTCTAAAAGGTTTATTTTTGATGTTATAGTTACAATTTAAATTGAACTGTAGCAACTTGGGATTTTTTTTTTGGTTCCATTAAATATGATCGTAAAAATTAACTGTGGTTAAAAATAAACACGATCTTTTGCGCCCCCTTGTGTTCTGGAAAAAGAAATGCACTGGATTTTTTTTTCTTATTTAAATAACCTAAATTTGAATGCATTTAAATAATCAAAATTCATATTTAATTATAATAATAATTGTAATAGTTAGTTAATTATATTTTCTTATTATTTATTTATTTTTTATTTTATTTGTTTAGTTTTATTTAATTAGAGTATTAGTCTTTTAGCTTTGCTTTTTTTTCCCCCAAATAGTTTTGTTTTGCGTTAGGACCAGAAACAGCTCATAGTATATTCATCTTCTTCATACACACCTCTGTTGTGCATGCGGGGGTGTGTGTGTGTGTGTGTGTGTGTGTGTGTGTGTGTGTGTGTGTAAGGGGGAGAGATGGCAGGGGTGTGTGTATGTGAGAGTGTGAGAGAGAGAAAGCGTTTTGAAATGCAGATTCAGAGATTCAGCCTTGTTCTCACACCAGGTGTTTAGAGAAGTCAAGTCTTTTGGGCAGAGGAGAGGACGGAAGCTGCCTGCAGGGCGAGAGAGAGAGAGAGAAGGAAAGTGAGAGAGAGAGAGAGAGAAGGAAAGTGAGAGAGAGAGAGAGAGAGAGAAGGAAAGTGAGAGAGAAATGGGGGGGATGGAGCTGGAGAGCAGGAGATAAAAGATGGCCGAGACAAGGATGGAGAGATTTAACAGATATGAACAATGTGTGGGGTTCTGGTCTGTCGGTCTGTCTGTGTGTGTGTGTGTGTGTGTGTGTGTGTGTGTGTGTGTGTGTGTGTGCGGAGTTCATCTATAGGGTTGACACCAATTCACTCTCTCCATGTCTCTTTTGCTGTCTCTCAAACGCCGTCCATTTTTCTTTTGCGTTTTTTCTCTCTCCCTCTTTCTCTTTCTCTCTCTCTCTCTCTCTCTCTCTATTCTGTCTATTGCTTGCACTCTATTTCTGTTGGTCTCTCTCTGTCTCCCCCTTTCTCACTAGTTCATCTTTTGCTTTTTCTCTCTCACTCTGTCTGTTTTCTCTCTCTCGCACTCTAGTGCATCTACTCCCATTAGTCCATTAGTTTCTCTCTTTATGTAATGTGTCTATTGCTCACTCTCTCAGCTGTCACTTGTCTTTCTTTTGTCTGCTGGTCTCTTGCTCTCTGCCTTTCTCCCTCTTTCTCTCTCTCTCTCTCTCTCTCTCTCTCTCTCTCTCTCTCTCTGTGTGTGTCTCCCTCCCTCTCTCACTAGTCCATCTATTGCTTGCTCTCTTCTCTCTTGTCTGCCTGTTGGTCTTTCTTGTCTCTCTCTCTCTCTCTCTCTCTCTCTCTCTCTCTCTCTCTATACCTCTGTCTATCTCTGTCATGTCTCTGTAGTTGAGCTGCAGGCTGTGCACTGTGTGAGCGCTGCTAGCTTTGGGTTTCTGAGCTCAGCTCTGGGAATGTGGATGAATATTATAGAATAAAAATAGAAAGGGGGAGAGCGAAAAATCATTCCCTAAATAAGGAAAGTGTGTGTGTGTGTGTGTGTGTGTGTGTGTGTGTGTGTGTGTGTGTGTGTGTGGGCGCGCACTCTTAATTAAAGGAATAGTCTGACTTCTCACTTCTTCACTTCACTGATCACATCAGTATGGTCTGTATGATTTGCACAAACAAAGCAGCAAAGCAATGCCATTGAAATTTTTGTTCTGATTTGGAACGCAAGTCTAAGGGCGGACGCTGGGGCGGAAGCACACATACAGCGGAGGGAGATTTTGCTGAACTGTTCCTTTAATGCATGTATAATCCCTTTCTACCTCTCTCTCTCTCTATCGCTCTCTCGTTCTCTCTCGTTCTCTCTGTCCTGATTGTCCTCCAGCCGAACACATGATTAGTGCACTGCGCTAACAGCTAGCCCTCTGACCCCCTTACACACACTGCAGAATTTATTCTAGCAGTGAAACACACACACAGAGAGAGAGAGAGAGAGAGAGAGAGAGAGAGATAAAGGGCACTTTCAAGAGAGCTGTTAGTATGTGAGTGATGCCTGTAGGGCACTCTGATCCATGCACCACTCGCATGACACACACACACACACACACACACACACACACTCAGACTCTCTCTCTCTATGAGCATGTGAGCTGTCAAATTCCACCACTGTGTGTGCGCGTGCGCGTGTGTGTGTGTGTGTGTGTGTGTGTGTGTAAGTAAGAGGTTAGGGCATGAACACCTGCTTCTGTCATGGACGCCACCTGTGAGCCTGTCACAGTGAGTGTGTGATGCTCATCTCTTGAATCTTGATTAGTGTGTGTGTGTGTGTGTGTGTGTGTGTGTGTGTCAGAGAGCATTAACATCATATTAGTGTATGCCACTGTGTTTGATCCTTCTTAGGGCTGGATTAATTTGTGTATCACACAGCGTGTTATTTTTGTGTGAGCGAGTGTGTGTGAGCGAGTGTGTGTGAGCGAGTGTGTGTGAGCGAGTGTGTGAGTGTGAGTGAGGTCAGTCCACTTGACCTCTGTAAGCATGCAGCAGGTTGTCAGTGCCAGCTCCGAGACCCAATGCCAGTGAACACAGCAGGGCGAGAACCGACACCTTGCAAGAGACAGACTCCTCGTCTATCTGTCCATCTCTCTCTCTCTCTCTCTCTCTCTCTCTCTGCTGTTCTTTTGTCCTCCTCCTTTCTCTCTCTCTCTACTGCAGTTTTTTTTTTTTTTGCTTTTTGCCACTGCATTTAATGCAAGAATTCCTTCAATCCCCGTTTCGTCTTTTTACATGTTCTCACTACATCTCCGTTGCTTACTTTCCTTTTTTTGTGCCTGTCTTTTGTCACCTCAGCCTTTCTCCATCTTAGACAGAAGGTAGCTAGAAATACTTTCTCTCTCATTCTCTCTCTCGATCTCGCCTCACTTTGTTTCTTGTCGTCTCTCTTTCTCTCTCACTCACTGTCAGCCTCTTTGTCTGTCTCTGTCTTTCATTCTCTCTCTCTCTCTTCCTCTTAGCCTCTCTCTGCTTTTCTCTCTCTCTTTTGCTCTCTTCTATTCTTTCTGTCTTTCATTCGCTTTCATTCTGTCTCTCCCTCCCTCCCTCCCTCCCTCCCTCAGCCTCTCATTGTGTGTGTGTGTCTCTCTCTCTCTGTCTCTCGCTCCCTCTCTCTGTTGTCTCTCTCTCTCTCTCTTACTCTTAGCCTGTCTCTCTGTCTGTCTGTCTTTCTTTCTTTCTCTTATCTTTCTGTCTTTTGATTCTTTTTCATTCTGACTTTCATTCTTTTTCATTCTCTCTCTCTCTCTCTCTCTCTGTGGTGTCAATGTGATATGTATTTATTCATATATTCATGCAGGCTGCACTTTTTGTCTTTGACACTTTTCAAAGACGGGTGGATTTTTCTCCTCCTCCCACAAGACCTGGAAACCTTTCATTCATTTTAATGTCCACACACACACACACACACACACACACACACACACACACACACACACATAGAAATGCTTACAACCAAAAACTCTTCTTGGGTAATGGCACACTCTCTGACCTTTGCCCCGTGTGTGTGTTGCAGGTGTGTGAGGGCGATGCGGAAGGCGTGCACGGGTCGTGGTCATGTGACCCGACCCCACCATTGGTGACAGGGTCATGGAAGCAACTGGGCCCTACTGCCCCCCGAGTTACTGCCCCAACACAGCCGGTAAGCGCACACACACACACACACGTCAAAAGATAAAACTATATTTAAGGCATGCCAGTGTTCAGAAACATCCTTATTACCGTATCTGCAGGTTTATTTAATTTAATCGTCCTCTGTCCCTGTCCTGTGGTGTGCGTCCCGGCAGGTTGTGTGTGTGTATGTGCGTGTTAGGCGTCGGCTCCGATGAGAATGTCTGAAGTTGCGCTGGAGGAAAGAGGCTGCGACGCGATGAAAGTCTTAGAGAGCGACGGCCCTCCCAAACCGCACAGCCCCGCACACGCACACAACGCCACACACGCGCAGCACCAAGAGCACACACACAACGAGTGTGTGAAGGAACAGAGCTGCTCAGACCTCAGTAACCAAACACAGGTGAGCCGGAGGGAAGCAAATCCATCACACACTCAGGAAAAAAAAAAAAAAAAGGTGCTAAACTGGAGCTTTGCTTGTTGCCGATGTGGTCGTGTGATCGTCATCATTTGTACCTTTGACATACTGCAGGATCCAGCTTCCTGACTACATTAAATCCTTGAAAGTCAGGGGAAAAAACGCAGAAGAAAGGGTGTCTCCTCTTTAGGAATTGATCATTTATCACCGCTAAAGATTTCTACCCAATTTGCATTATATCTCTGCTTTATAAACCATCGCATAATTATACTGTATCATGTGACAAACCAATAATTATCCAAATCTGCTTTGTCACCTACAGCACAGGAATTTAATAAGGGTAGAATGATGTACTGACTCAAGGCGAACAGCAAGTGTGTTTTTCCTTTCTTCCCCTAATCAAACAATTTAACACGTTCCTACCGAATTAACGTTCTGCTATTAGAAGAACAGATACAACAACGTCAGGCTTGTATTATGATTTTTTTATTTTTAAAATTTATTTATTTAACCAGCAATGAGTTGATGTACTAATCAGCAGTACACTGAGATATAACGAGCGACAGACAAGGAGGCGCATTGTCCATCAAGTGGGTCGCTGCGTAAGTCCGACGAGCGAGAGCAGAGGACGGAGCCAGTAGCAGCCAGATCCTGGCCCAGCTGCTGCGTGATTGGCTCCAAGCAGGCCAGAGGGGCCAGAATATCTGGAGCCGAACCCCCCCTCCAGGCTCTCTCTCCCCACCCCAGGCTTATCCGCAAACTTCCTGTGTGTCATTCCAAGTCATGGGATGGCTGTGCGTGTGCGTGTGTGACTTTGCCACCATCTGTCACTGGCAGCATGACGGAGGAAGAGAGCCAAACTTCATCTCGCTGTCTTTCTCTCGCTTTCTGTCTTTCCCAATTAGCTGCTTCACTGATGCACTCGCATGGCACACCTTCTGTCACTGCAACAACCTACTTACTGTAGTGCTACAGTACAACACACACACACACACGCGCGCACGCACGCATGTCCCAAACAATCTATAATACACACAAAGATTTCATATCCTTCATTAAATTTATTTAAACTCGTGCATTTTTAGGGACAAATACATTCCTATACATTCCAGTATATTATTATGTCTATAAATTAACTATAAATTCTAGGTATATAGTTAATACATTTTGTGTTTTAACAATAAAAGAATAAAGGAAAACAGCATTATGTCATTAAAATAAATAAAGTATTTCCTTACTTTTGCTTTCTTTCTTTTGCTTTACTTTGCTTTCTGCGTTTCTTTGGATCCACTTGTCACTGCAGAACAACACAGAGTTCCTCTGATCGATCATCTCTTTCCTCATGGGCGTGGTCTCTTCTAGGATAACTCCGCCCCCGCCCCCGCCCACAGCACGTGAACGGTTGCCCGAGGATGAAAATGATGTGAGCCGTATGCCCTCACACTCAACCCGTCTTTAACACCTTTGGGGGATTTTTTTTTTTATGCTAGTGCCGTGTTCGTGCTCTCCACCACCATTATTAAAACATCAGCTGAGGGAATATCTTTTGGAAGTGTGGCGTTTATCACTCCACTACGTTTGCAGAGACGTGTAGAATCTGCGCCAAGGTGCTTTAAAGCTGTTTTGGAGGCTCATGCTGGCTGAACACCTTATTAGTGTTGGTTTTTTTTCCTTTAATTTGTCACCCGACTGTATATGGTCATCCATTACCCTCTAACACTCTTTGCAGTGAGAGCTGCCTTTCTACTGACATCCTGTTTTTATTATTATTATTATTATTATTATTTTTAAAATTGTTCTGACTTTTACTAGCTGTGTGCGACTGCGACAGGGATAAAGACGCGTGATAGGAGATGTCGAAAGCCATTAGGGAAAGGCACGGCTTAATCTGCATTCACACCAGCAAGTGACAAAGCAGCCGAAGGTTCATTTTCTATGCAAGTTCACAGCATGAGGCTCGATTCCAGAGACACGGCAACAAACTGACATTTGAATTGATCTTTTCACAATTTCATGCAAATGAGTTCTGATGCAACCGAAGCAGCAAATCCAAATAAACATCCTCTTCAAAAATTCATGCGAAACCCATTCTTAAAAATAAAGGTGCCCGAAAAAGTTGATGTGGAATGATTCCATAGAGCAACTCTCGCGTTTTCTTGAACTTACAGTAGAAGAAAAATACCCATGGTGGAAAATGGTTATTCAGTTATATTGTGGCAAAAAAAAAGAAAAGAAATATATGGACAGAAAAGGATTGCTCTGTTCTTCAGGTAGCAGAGTTAAAGCAGCTGTCGTGTGTAGACGGTGCTGGCTACATAAAGCCTAGCTAGAACCTGCTGCACGGTATATCTCTGAGATATTAAGCTTTATTTGTCCTCCGTTTCTTCACTGTATTGGAAAGAAATGAACACCAGACTGCAAAGCCTTCCGAGTGAGTCGTGGTCCTTGAATCTTGGGCTGCTTTCCTACGGCAAAAGTGCTAAGCCTTCCGTGCTGATGTGAACCACCACTGAGTCTTAGCTTGTACAGGCTGCCTAGCTGGCGGTGTTCTCAGTAATAAAGATTCATTTGTTTTTCAACATAACGTAGCCGTAGTTAAAGCTGAACAGGTCTTTTGATGTCGGATACCAACGTGCGTCTCAAAACGAACTCGTTTGTTATGCCTAGTTATGTTTATGTCTAGTTTGTTATGTCTAAGGATATTTTTTGGTTTGTCAGCCTCATTCGTTTATTTAAAGAACCTCATTTGAACTAATAAACCTCCTTTTGGCAAACCAGTGGCTAAAAGCGTGTATTGAGACTTTGGGATATCTTCGGATGTCTGTCTCTCTCTCTTTTTTTTTTTTTTTTTCTTTTCTTTTCTTTCCCTTTTGCTTGTCGAGGTGAAAAGAAAGCAGAATCTAGCCTGTGCTTGAAATGATTGTAAAATGGTGCCTCATTGTCTCTACTTCCTGTCATGCAGCCGTCCACCACAGCAGGACAGCCAATGAGACGCTCCAAGGTATCGTACCATCATCTTACGCACGCTTTAGCATAAATGACTATAAACTCCATCTGTGATCTCAGCCTTGTTTTGCTGCTCATCTCATATAAACTCTGATTTAGGTTTCAGCTTGACCAAAAAAAAAAAAAAAATCAGCATCAGACATGAGCAGAATGTTCATTCCTAGTACCAAAGGGCCACAGCACTAATCTTACTAGCCGTTTCGCATGCCGAGTTACATATGCTGAAAAACCTAAAATTTAAAATGCTTTGGCCTATCAGTACTGACTAAATAAAAATTTAAAGAGCACAGGAGACAGCAGCAGCAGCACTTGGTGGGGAAACGTGCTCCCGAGTATTAAAAAAGCAACCCATCAATTTGGCAAATTACCTTCATAAGTGCATTTTAATGGCGCTTTAATGAAGGCGATGGCTAAAATGCTTTTGGGGTATTTTTCGGGAACAAGGCGTGCATTCTGGAGATCATCTCCACCAAGTGCAGTCAGCATTCACGGTGTTTGCATCATTACTGTGCATCTTGGACAAAAGCATGTTTCTTTGTGCTGTTGTCATGCAATTTGGATTTGTTCCTGAAGAGCATCTTGTGGATTTCGAGTCCTTGCCGCCGTGTATCGTGTCTACGTTTTTTTTTTTTTGGTTTTTTTTGGGGGGGGTGATGGTGTTGTTTTGTATACAGATGAGCTTTCAGTCACTTGTCTAGTGATTTTTCTTTTGTGTTTGTCTTGCTCATGTAGTGCTTGTTTTTACTTTGTGCCTTCCGTATGTTATGTTTGGTCTTGACAGCGTCATTGTTTTGCTGTCGGCCGCGTTTGTAGTGCCTGTTGACCTTTCTAACAGATTTTCAGACGTTGACGGACAGCGATGGCATAAACAGCACAATGCTTCGTGGCTCTTAAAACGGAACGCTCTAAAGCAACTCGTCCCCGCTCGAGCTCGTTGACTTCTGAAAATCATTTTCCATGTTTTGTTTTCTGTGTGGGCGAGAAGTGCAGAGGTTGGCGTTTACATTTTAACTGCTTTCTGGCAACAAAAAGCCGAGCAGCTCTTTATTCACAACCACGGTTTATCTTCTCCAGTCAAACGCAAAAGTAAAATTAGTCCGGAGTTTGGCGGTGTGTGAAGAATCGTCGCCACCCACAATCTCAGAGCCATCACACCAGGTAAAGTGTGTGTGTGTGTGTGTGTGTGTGTGTGTCTAAGCTACAGCTGTGCAGTCTGACCATATCCATATTGCCATAAATTAAACCACCATACATTGTAACCTTTAATTTTATTCCTTATTATGATTAACTTCTGAACTGTGAGTCTTAAGAGCCCCGTCAGTCTATATCCACAAAAGTAAGTGGACACCTGACCAGTCACACCCATATGTGCTTTTTTTTTTTTTCTTTTTTGAACATCCCATTCCATATTTAGTGCCTCTGTTGATCTTTATAATAACTTCCACTTTCCACTCGATTTTGGAGCGTGGTTGTCGGGATTTGCCGCTTCAGTCACAAGAGCAGTGGACATCAGGCACTGATGCACCCCAAGTAAGGAGACTTGGGGTGCGGTCAGCATTCCGTGTCATCCCAAATGTGTTCAGTGGGGGTTAAGGTCAGGGTTCTGTGCAGGACACTTGTTATTCCACACCAAGGCAAGCTTTGGCAAACTATGTTTTTATGTTGTGCACATATCTTTGTCAAGCTGGAACAGGTTTGGGGCCCCTTACTTCCCAGTGAAGGGAAATCGTAATGCCACAGCCTACAAAGACATTCAAGACAATGGCGTGCTTACATGTGGGTGTGATGGGCAAGGATCCAAATATCTCTCGTCACCCTTGTCGACCATTGTTTTACTCATACATGCATTTGAGACCAGCAGAGAAGAGTTGTGATTGGCTGTTGTAAAGAGACATCTACACATCTGCCTGCCTGTGGCTTGCTATAATTTTTCAATGAAATGACTGCTTACGTTTAGAGTGTGTTTAAATGAATTCACTCATTCGGTCTTGTTTAACTCCCTGTACATCTTTGATTTCAGTGATTTGTTATTTTCGGCCATGCAGGCAATTAGCCCACAGCTCATCACACCTCATTTAGTCTTGAGGACCAGTGCAGGTTTTCTTTCCCACATCTCTTAGCAAAGCTGCCAGCCCCGACTGACGAGGCCCTTCCCCCTGAGCTGGTGTCTTGATTTGTTTTCTCTAGGGGTATAACAGTACTGCATGTTGTATTGTACTGTTTTAGACAAGGCTCTTGATTCGATATGTCTGATTATCAAGCATTACAATCAACAGACTACATAATAAAATAGGCTATTCATCATAACACCTGATACCTGACCATCGCATCAAACTGTTGCCACAAAGTTGGAAGCACATAATTGTCTGGAATGTCACAGTATGTTGCAGCATTGAGATTTCCCTTCACTGGAACTAACGGGCCTAACCCAAACTGGTTAACTGTTCAACAAGCACAGTTGGTTGTGATGGTCCGGTGTCCACATACTTTTGTGCATATAGTGTATTGTGTAATAAAAATGTAATCAAACCCACACTCCCTCTGAAAAAATAGTGTTTTTTTTTTTTCTTTCTTTCTTTCTTTTTTTTTTTTTTTTAAAAACAAAACGCACTTCTAGTCATGCTGTTGGGTGAGTGTCTAGTGAACTCGCATATTAGCTCATGAAAACAGCAATGATTTTGGTCAGCAGCAAGCAGGGACCCAGAAGATTCCCCCAAATATTTGAGGTCTTGTGTATAGGAGTATTTTGGGTTCCTGGTAAGTTATAGTGTTGATGGTCAGTGAGAGATGGGCCACGATTGTCAGTCAGTCCAGACTTCTCTATCTCCAGTCACAGATTCCAACTTCTCTTTGGGGATCCCTAGATGTTCCCAAGCCAACCGTGAGCGATAATCTCTCAGATGGGTCCTGTGTCCACCCTGGGATCTCTGTCCAGTGAGACATGCCTGATATAATTCTAGTGGGAGCTGATCTGGAGGCATCCTTGTAAGGTGCCCAAACCTCCTCAACTGGCTCTTCTCAGTTTTATGGAGCGGCGGTTCTACTCATGGAGAGAAACCCTCCCCAGCAACCCTGTGTTGGAACCTCATTTTCCGCAGGCTGCACACACGACCATATTCTTTTACACGCTACAGTCATCACAGCCGCTTCACACTCAGCAGTGTGCTGCCCGAGTGCATGTTGGAGGTCCCCTTTTGATGGTGCCAAGAGAACCTGATATTCTGTCCATGAAACCTCATTTGGCTGATGCTTTTATCTAAAGCAACTTAAAATTGAGAGGATACAACTGAGCAGTTGAGGATTAAGGGTCTTGCTCAGGGATCCTGCAGAGGCTGCTTGGTGGTGCTGGAAATTGAACTTCCATCCTTCCAATCAGTAGTCCAATTGCCTTAACCACTGAGCTACCACTGCCCACAAATAGAAGCGGAGACAAGACATAGTCTGACACCTCACTTAAATGGTTTTGACTTAACACGAGAATCTGGACACAATGCTCACTGCACTATACAAAGACCGGATTTCACTAAGTAGCAACTCGGTTAACCTGTACTTGTGCAGTACCTCCCACAGCAATTGCCAAGGCACACGAGGCTTCGGTTGTTTTGATGGGTGGCCCGGACACGCACTTGCCTGCAGAGACCACCCCGAGCGGCCTTCAGGGGCGAGTCATGGTGACCCTAATGTGAGCAGGGTACACTTAGTCTTTTTTGTACCTTTCGTGGGCAATATTAGGATCCCTGTTTGTCTGACCTCTGAAGTATGCGAACCCCTTTACCACAACAAGGTCTCAATCCACATAGCAGCTACATAATATACATAGCTATATAATAATGGATTTATCCATACTTTAAGAAGAGGTATAATTAGTATAACAGCTCGACGTTTCATGCTGCCACATGTAGGCCAGATTTATCAGAGGTGACCCGAGGTGTGAAACAAGGCGAAGGCGTTCAACAAGTGGGTGTGTATTGGGGTGTGTTCAGGATGTAGCAGGATCCAGGCAGGATCTTCACTTAATCTGGCATGCATGTCACGCAGTGGTCCGGCTCACTCTTCCTTAAACGGTTTCGCACCTTGTAAACAATTTTAAACCTCGCTCGCATGTAATAGCTGACATCAGTGCGCTGACAAGCTCTCGGCATGTTGGTACATGTTATGCACTCATTGCCTTCTAGCAGGTTGCTTTTGTGCCACAAATCTGCTGTTGATTTATTTACATGATTTATGTTTCTAACGTGTTAAATATGAATATCGTCAAAACCCTACCTAACCTAACTATCGTAAAGCCTAAATATCTTCAAATACCACGGTTCGATATTTCTTTCTATATTATCCCACCCGTCCTTGTTCTCGTGGACGCAGCTGTAGCTCTTGAGAGTCGCACTTTCACAGCATCAGCATTCCGCTCAGTAATTGAGCTCAGTGTGTGGTAGGTGCGTTTGATTGAAAAGTGTGCGTCTGCTTCTCCCCCCAAAAGGTGATGTGTGTGTTTAATAGACGGTGCCGTGTTTGTGTGTATTTAATAGATGCGTACAGGGAGTCAGTTTGTCCCGAGCGCAGTATTGCTTGCATCCATCATCTCTATGAAATGTAATTTTCCTGCGTCAGCGGCTTGCAGCCCTGCAGACTTTTTCTCCCCCCCTCTCTGCGGATTGATATAATTGGCCACTTTCACTCAAAGCCCATTCCCTCCTATTATTAAGTTATCGCAAAGCTTGGAGAACCATAAGGCCGCCTCAGCTAGACCGCACATCCAGCGCTTATACGGCACATTAAAGCAAAATATTGCAAAATTAGCATGGCTGCCACTGGAAAGCTCCGAATTAGACCGTAGCAGGGCTCAGCAAACAAGACCGAGAGAGCAGGAATGGTTTCTTAATGTGCGTTTAATAAATGCTTTTAAAAAGAGAGCCCCCCCCCCCCCCCCCCACCCCCCATTTGTGCATAATATGAAAATATAAATCCAGTTACTCAGCTACTAATATACACACACATAAAGCCAGGGATACAAGTCTTATTCTACAAACATTTCCCTTTAAAAAAAAAAAAAAAGACTTTTATCAATTATGAAAAATAACTGCATTTCTAAAACATCTCATTAATTACTAATATTCAGCAAAACCCTACTGGTAATGAACTCCGTCTTTTAGAATTTAAATATTTAAACTGCACTGTTTATGATGAAGTGAATGTTAGAGAGATTTTATATTTTAGCGAAGATAAGCTAGGAGTGTAATTGGACTGTGTGAGGATGAACAGATGTTAATCAGCATTATGTCCTTGAAGGTGTGAATGTGTTTTTTTTTTTTACTCCCCCCCCCCCCCCCCTCTTTCCCCTTCTTCCTTTGGGAATGAAGGTGTCTATTCACAGCCCCATCTTTTCTCACTAGTTATTTGTCTTTCTTTTTTTTTTCTCTCTCTCTTTCTTCTTCCCCTTCCTCCTCCTTTCGTCTCGTGTCTTATTCGGCACGCTGAGCCTAGCGAGCTCAGCTGCAACGTTGCTGTCGAGCTTGAGAGACAGCAGTTGATCAATGGTGAGACGAGCTTGTTTTCCCCATTTCAGTGTCCCCCCCCCCCCACACACACACACACCCTTTGTAAAGGGCATGACAGTTAATGATGAACCACTGTGTGTCCTTGAGAGAAATAAAAGGGGGGCGGGACAGCAATGATGGACAGAGATGTTTTTAAAAAAAAAGGTAAAAAAACAAACAAACCCACAAACACTCGTTTAACTGCTGGTTTTTGTTTTTTTTAAAGCCGATTTCAGTTTATTGGGATTGAAGTGTTGATGTGAAGTCCGTAGCAGGGAACAAGACAACATTCATTATTCCTTTACATATGAACATGATTAAATACTCTCCTAATTGTATGTCCTGGATCATAAGGTGCATTTATTTCCATTTTCCTGTTTGGTGTGTGTGTGTGTGTGTGTGTGAGCTTGAGCAGTTCTCGCTAGCATAATAAAGTCATTATTAGAATTATTATTGAAGAAGTGATTGGACAAGCAAAGCAGTTTGGTCTGAATGTTCGCTATATGACTTCTTATCAGATAAACAGATTTCTAAATACAGTGTTTAAATGCTGCTGCTTTTATGCTTTTGAACATGGTAAAAGATGAAGAATTTGAATTGAAATGCTCGCTCTCTCTCTCTCTCTCTCTCTCTCTCTCTCTCTGTCTCTCTCTCGTGCTCTAATGGGTTTAATTATTCTGCCTAAGAAAGGAAGATCAGAGTGAATGTACTAATTTCCTCTTTGATCGAAGAACAGCATGGGTGTTTTTTTTTTAGTGAAACATTTAAATATCTACCAACGCATTGTGGCGTTAAAACCTGTAACTCTAGGCTTTTTTTTTTTTTTTTTTTGGTGCTTTAATTAAAATGCCTAATTGTATTGCTTAATGTGCGTTCTACAGGATAAGATCCATTTGCAGCTCAGCCAGCCTTCGGAGAAAGAGGAAGCTGTCAGCGGGGATGAAGAACACACCGAGAAGAGCCCGGAAAAGACAGAGCGAGCCGACAAAGTGCCAAGAAGATCACTGTCGAGAGGTGTGTGTTTGCACAAATGTTACTGTGGGTGGGTTCGTGATGCATCATAAACGTCCCACTTGAAATAAGCCTTGAATATTTATATAATATTTAAAATGGGTATAATAGTCTGTTGATTTAGGACAAGGTGCATAATATAAAGCAGCAGAAGGGTGTGTGTGTGTGTGTGTGTGTGTGTGTGTGTGTGTGTGTGTGTGTGTGTCACTCACAGTGACTGGTGCTGGCAGATGAGGTGTTTTCTCACACGCCAGATGGAGACAGCAGAATGTATGCAGTATGTAAAATTTCTCTCCCTCTCTCTCTCTCTCTCTCTCTCTCTCTCTCTCTCTCTCTCTCTCTCTCTCTCACTCAGACCCCAGTCAGGAGTACACTGACTCCACAGGAATCGATCTCCATGAATTTCTGGTCAACACACTGAAGAATAATCCTCGGTATGTCGGCTGCTTTCCTACCGTAAAGCCTGTAACTCTCCTCCTGTCAGTTTTGATCATTCGTTTCCCTCCTACACCATCGAGCCTGCCGGACGAAGCCACCGGGAGCTAACAAATCGAGCGTTGCTCCTCTCCTGGCAAGAAAAAAAAAAAACAACAACAACGCAACAACAAAATGGAAGTTTGTTTGCAAACTCAACTGTTTCCCAGACAAAAGCAACTTTCAGCTGTGCTTGAGGGAAGATTGATGCCTCAAGGCTTAAAGAAGGGAAGAGAGTTGAGGCTTTCTCAGCATCCTCGCTTGATTTAAAATGATTTAACGGCAGTAGCAGCTCAGCAGTTAAGACTAGGACGTGTTCGCTAAGTAGGAACTGTAAGTGGCAAGTGTTATTACATCATAAAGCGTAAGAGCCAATCATGTTTCAATATGCAGACGTCAGCTACGGCAGTTCACAAGGGAAAGCGCTGGACGTGTGGAGGGTTGATTTGCTTATTTACAGAATCCGAATTACACCATGAGGTTGAAGCGGTGCTGTTTTCTAATCCTGACGCGTCTAGAGGGCACAGGACGGTCCGTCATGAACCGTTATGCAACATGCAACGTTGCTTTTGTTTGTTTTCCGACATCACAGACAGACAGACTGCGCCCTAAAAGCCTACGTGACCCGCCAGACACGTCTCGGCTAATCGATTACGTCTAGAGTAAGCGGAAAGTTGCGCAAATTAGATTTCTTTTTTTTTTTTTTTTCCCAAACGATTCTTTTAACCCGACGAACTGTTCAGGCTTTTGTCCTCGGATCGGATTCCGCCTCGTCTGTAAATCTGCCAACAGATTTAACGCAGCCTATTGAGCTTAGACGTCTCCGTTTCGCGCGCGGAACGTTGCTCGTTTTGTTTTCCGCTCGTACCCAGTAAGCGAGGTCATGAAGAACACTAATAGCCGTTGTCATTGCAGGGACCGAATGATGCTGCTGAAGCTGGAGCAGGACATTCTGGACTTCATCGGTAACAATGAGTAAGTTATTAAGGCCAGCAGTGCTCTTCAAATCCACAGGGAAATAACACTGAGGAACACAATCACTGATTATGTTTGTTAGTCGATTATAAAGACCGGACATTACCATTCTGCCACGTAGCTTCAAAACACGCCAAAGTTCCTCTTATGAAATCAATGCAATCCTCTAGCAGTCATATCTACACACCATTATACAGATCCTCTTATCTAGTACCTACTTAGCTACTAGCGCATCTACTGCTGCTAATACACACGTACGTCCTTAGTTACAGGAAGATCAGCTGTCAGTAGAACTCACTCCTGAATTTCAGATCTATGGCTCTAGATATTATTTTGAACTCTTTCAGCAATTTTTTTATAAACAGGTCGTCGCAAGTGTGTTGAGTGCGACGCTACTAGCGCAATACTCATTCCCAAAGTCCACTAAACCTTAATCAAAGTTGCGTCCCAGCCATCAGTAGAAGCTGCTTTTACTAGTTGAGTGCAGGGATTTTCGAAGCAGTGGCGTCTGTCCAGAGTGTTAGCACTGCTGTTTCGTCGACGTTAAATTACGTTAGCATGTTCAGCTTAGTTAACGGGTTCTGGCTAACATGCTGAAAGGTTTACTTTGAGTGTACGATTGTACGATTTGTCCTCCTCTGGCGAGTCTTGGAAGCGTGTTGTACTGTATAAATGAAATAATTGTCAGTAATAGTATAAGGGATAAGTCAGTTTACGAAATCTATGGAAATCAATACAAGTAATTAAAATGGATGTAATTCAGCGTATTCAATTCAGATTGGATTGAAACACACTTCCTGTTTCGAACAGGTCCCACAAGAGGAAGTTCCCCCCGATGACATCATACCACCGGATGCTGCTGCACAGAGTGGCGGCGTATTTCGGCCTGGAGCACAACGTCGACCAGACCGGCAAATCGGTCATCATCAACAAAACCAGCAATACCAGGATGTGAGTGTCATTAATGAGCGAAATCTCCTAAACTCCCAAACACACTTCCCGAGCGTGATGGACCGGCCCGATATTCAAAGAAAGGGCAGAGTTATAACACTAAGCCGTGCTCACAAATGGTATTTTCTGTTAATATGCTACAACTTTTACTCTTTTGTTGTTGTTTTTTTTAAGGTTCCTATTGTTATTGTGTTGTGAATGTATTTTTGTTATACCATTCTGCCGTTAGTGCGGAGAATATTAGGAATGCCAGGTAGTGTTATTGCATCCGGGTTTAAAAAAAAAAAAACACAGTTTCATCAGGTCATGATTGTTTTTTTTTTTTGATGATTCATATTTGTAATGTTATTCTATTAGTTTTATTGCCATCATTAACTTTAATGTCCACTTATACAAACCACTTTGGAGTTTTTGGGACGCAAACGAAAAGTGCTTTATAAATGAGGCTTATTATTTTAACGTCTTTTTTTTTTTTTGGGCCTGAGAGGCAGTTATTAGCTGGTTTTGCCTCACTTCCTGCTTGGTAATCCTCCAAAAGGCGCTGACATTTAAGCCTTTAAACACTAGATTGCAACACTGGTGTTAAGTGTTCCCGATGTTCAGTGGCATTTGGCCAGTGCCGGTTGCGAAATGCCACTTTAAAAAGCAGATGATCTGTTGAGAATAAGATCTTTCAGCTTGTCCGTGGCAGAGTTCGATAGCCGGACCATCTCTCCAGCACACATCCGCATTAATGAAAATGATAAATAGCGACTGTTGTTAGTACAGCACCGTTCTCACAAGCATGGATACTTTACCGGGGGGGAAAAAAAAAAACAAAGATAATGGCAGTGCACTGTATTATTTATTTTCTGCAAAGATAGTACAGCTATAATTTAAAAGCTTCTTTCTCGGTGACCGTAATCCCATAATTCTATTCACCAGAAGAGAATTTTATTAAAGTTGCATTAAAGAGGAGCATGATGTGCAAGTGTACAGAATTGTGGCCCCTAGCTTTCACAGATATGGATAAACATTTTAGTATTTTTAGTACAACATCCTGATCGTATTGAAAACAGTCATAAAAGGTCGGACAGTTACTGTGATATGAAAACGTTACGCAAGCACATGCAGATTGATTTGTATCCGAGGTCGTTCACGGCTTAATGGCGAAACTTGTCAGATTCTGAATATGAATCTTTTCTCTCTCTCTCTCTCTCTCTCTCTCGCAGACCGGATCAGAAGTTCTCGGAGCACATAAAAGACGACAAAACTGATGATTTCCAAAAGCGTTACATCCTGAAGAGGGACAGTCTAAGTCTAGACCAGGAGGACGGCAGGGTAAGCGCACGTGAGCAGGTCTAGAATGGCTGCATGAGTATAAAAAAAAAATAATAATAATAATTCATAAAGCGATCATAGACTTTCAGACCCCAAGGTTAATTCCCTGGTCTTTAAACTTTCCCTTATTCACTGCATTAACGTAGCGGTTTTCACGTTTTTGTGTCACCGTCAATGACTTTCAACAATTACCAAGAACATAAAGTCTGCCACTTTTTCAAATCAGTCTGGCAGAAGTCATGGAAACATCTAGAAGAAGAAAAAAACCTGACCTCGATAATGATCGATTTAAACCCCAAAGATCTTCCCAGAGACTCGGATACGACACGTGGTCATGCGGTTTGGCAGCATTCGACTGTCGGCGGACGCCGGCTCGCATATTTAAACAGGTCTTTGTTTGTGTGTGTAGCTGAGGATGCGC
>CM074998.1:14696030-14698305 GCA_037576825.1 Pangasius krempfi
GGCCTTTTCTAAAAACAGATTCTACTTATTAGAGTAGCTGGGTAGATAGGTGAAGATTTCATTACTATAGATGGGTCCCTCATGTGTTAGTTATTATAATGACCCAAGGCAGTATTCCAGCTTAGGGGGGTGTGTGTGTGTGTGTGTGTGTGTGTGTGTGTGTGTGTGTGTGTGTGTTGCAGCAGGACAGCCTGGGGAACCAGTTCAGCCAGTTGAGCCTGGCACCAGGCGAAGTGCCAGACCACCAGACGGGCATCTTTTCCCACTCCATGGTGCTCCAGAATCCGGCCCCAACCGGCTACGTGCTCCAGCCTGGTCAGCCTGTCCCCGTGCCCACGTACCCACCACCCACACCAAGCATCCAGCAGCAGGGATACATCCAGCAGCCTGTGCAGCAGGTACACACACACACACACACACACACACACACACACACACAACCCATGACTGTGCACTTCTTGTCCTTCTTGTCTTGCTGCTTATATTGAGAATAAATGCATGATGGAAAAACACAACCATCCTCGAGTCACTCTTCACATTTACAAGCCCCGCCCACATTTTACTACATCATCCGTGATCACGGCTAAATCACTTTATACCTGAATGTTCATGCTGATCGATTTTCTATAACAGCAGCTCTCACAGCGGTGCCAGGTGCAAGGCAACTTTCCACTGTATGCCACTTGTCTTGCGGATGTTCCACATTATAGAGTTGTGTAACTCTAAATGGATAAAAAAAAAAAAAAGTATGCCGTGTCATTCTTGAATTAAGAAAAATTGCTAGAGTTGGCAGTTTGCTGTGGTATAAAAGGAATAAAACGTCCCAAGACATGTTTTGGTCGAAGTACATCACCTCACACCACGTTGTCGTTTATTATTTTCCTGTAACTTTCGTAGCTAAGGTGGTTAAAAAAAAACAACAGTATTAAACATTATTTTTTAATTGAATACCCCTTCAGCCAAAACGAAAGAGTTAACACTTATAAAATAAAAGTGTCTCGACTGACTGAGCATGTTCGTGTGTGTGTGTGTGTGTGTGTGTGTGTGTGTGTGTGTGTGTGTGTGTGTGTGTGTGTAGATGTCAGCGTGTTACTGTGCTCCTGGTCAGTATCCCCACTCGAACCAGCACTACAGACCAGTCACCCCAGTACACTACAGCAGCCCGCAGAGTCAACCCGTACCACCGCAACAACCAGGTACACACACACACACACACACACACACATATACATACACACACACACACATGCTTTCGACGACACTCCACTGGGATTAATACTGATGCCAGGTTTTATATTGGGAGAGTAGAAATCTGTGGTGTGTGTGTGTGTGTGTGTGGGTGTGTGGGTGGGAGGGGCACTGACTGTGAGCTGGGTGTGTGTGTGGCAGTTCTGGGCGGTAGGAGGCGGGGCCGTGCCACTGTCTGAGAGGCAGTACGATTCTCACAGTGAACCGGTCTCTTTTCCCACCCCTCACTTCCGACCTCTGACCTTTCACCTCTCTGCCTGTTAGCCCCAACACGGTGTGCGTGTTTGTGTTGTATGGTCTGGATGGCAGGAGTAACAGCGACAGCATTTTAATAATAACCAATTATATAACCCAGGTAAGGAAATCTGCTCAGTGCTCCACCGTAGCAACTACACAGCTACTTAAACGTTTCGCCAAACTGTCACGAAGAAGAAACCAAAAGAAATTTGCTCTGGAGACTTCATTACAGCGCCTGTATCAATGTGTCCGTAGCAGCAGTGAATAGCTGCTGTGTAGTTTTTCATATATTGGTGTAAAATTGAGTATCATAACGTACAAACACTGCCACTACCGGTCGCACAATCGCAACAAATTTGTAGACTGTGATTTAAAACAAAGGGAGCAGCATATCAAAAGTCCGGTTTTGTGATTTCAGTGTAATTCAGCAGACTTTCCACTTCACTCCAACATGAGTGCGGAGGAAAAGAAATAGACTCGTACAGTAAAAACAGAAACGAGTAGCTTTGTGCAGGAGAAGGGATTTAAAACACTTGGGAGCATGCGGTTAGAAGAAAATAATCAGCAGTGGCGCAGTGTGGTGTGGCAGGATGCAAACTTTTACCACCCCAAAGGGGATTAATATTCCAATAACAGCACATCCTGGAGTGTCTTATTCTTCACAACACAGCGGCAGGGTTTTATTTATTAAACAACAACACATCAGAATTGTAGCTCGTCAGGTTACGAGAGACTCAGACGGGGGGGGGGGGCGGCGCCCCGCCGGGGGGGGGGGGGGGGGGGGGGGGGG
>CM074998.1:14705467-14729538 GCA_037576825.1 Pangasius krempfi
CCCCCCCCCCCCCCCCCCCCCCCCCCCCCCCCCCCCCCCCCCCCCCCCCCCCCCCCCCCCCCCCCCCCCCCCCAAACCAATCTGAACCGTAACTGTTGACTCGAGATTATTTAATCGAACCAAAAAAAAGAAAAGAAAAGAAGAAAAAAAAAAAGGACGTTTTGCAATTTTTCTAAAGACTTCGAGATGCTTTACCACAAAGACAGCATGGTTGATTTTGTACTGCAGAATGGAAGCTTGGACCACGTGCACTTGCTCTTTGTCTTGTTTGTGACTCCTTTTTTTTTTTTTTTTAAAGGGGGGGGAAAAATACACAAAGTCTGCTCAATCTGGTACGTCGACGAGACCACAAACAAGAGAAAGCTTCAACTTCTTGTGCCTTCAACCACAACTGCACTGTTGAGCTGTCGGAGAAAGACCCTGTTGAATAAGTAATAAGAGAATAATTCGTCCTCCTCTGCTCTTTCTCTGAATGTCATCCGTTTCAGGCACCACTGGGAGCTCTGATAGCTGATCAGACTGGCTCTGGGTTTTAATTTTATTTATAAGCGGCCATTTTAAAAAAAAAAAAAACAATTCACTCCAGCTCCAACCCCCCCCCCCCTTCTCTCTCTCTCTCTCTCTCTCTCTCTCTCTCTCTCTCTCTCTCTCTCTGTCTTTTGCAGAAACGTGTGCATTTTTTTTTTTTGAAAGGCTATGTTTTTATTTCAGTTTGAAACCAATAAATGTTTACACCAAACTGTGCAAATTCTTTAAAAGTGAAATGGCGCCATCTCATGTCTACACCTTCAGTCTGGAGTGGTAAAGTAGACTAGTGGGTTTTCTGATCTTGATTACTGACTTTGTTTTTTTGTTTTTTGTTTTTTTTGTTGTCCTACTGAATCAGGAGGGGAAAACACATGCACTGCATTGTGGCCTTGAACAGAGAATTAATATAATAAAAAAAAATTAAGGCCACCACTGCAGTCAGATTCACAGTGTGTCATCCTAAATAGTATGTTCGATAGATAGATATAGATTATACTATTCTACATATAACATGCTGTTTAGTTCACTAGGACACAGGGTTTTTGTAGTTGTATCCTTTATTAATGTAAAGTACTGATGGATTAGACGTTTGGATCTACTCTGTGCTTTTTTTTTTTTTTTTTTTTTTTTTTTTTTCTTCCCCCAGACTCAGCTGTCCAGCTTCTAGACTACACTTTTACCCAATGAATCAGTGATAATTCAATATTTAAACATTTTCCAAAATCTGAGCTGTTTCTTATGACTATCTGTGTGAATTCACAGTTATGTAGATTTTCAGTGACCTCCTTCACACTGCTGCTGCTGCTTCTGATCATCTGACTTCAAGTCAAGTCCACTGCAGAGGTAGGTTTAAATTTAGGCTCTGGGATTTATTAAATAGAGCCGTTATTCTTTTAGGTAACGGTATCGTGTAATGCAATATTTCTTCGCTCGGGTTCAGTTAAAGAGCTGCCTTTGCTGAAGAAGCAGAGACTTAAAATAAGAGGCGACGCCCTTCCAAGTGAAACTGTGTCTATTAACAGAGAGATTAACTTTCCACTCATGATTAAAGCATGTGATTGTTGGGCAATTCCCCACTTCATGGCTCAGTAACATTCAAATGCAATCACACCTGGCCTTCAACTTCCACTTTTTCCAGAACATTAAGTAGCATGTGATATAGGTTTGAAAAAAGAAGAAAAAAATAAATAAATAAAGCACACAGCTTCATATGGATTCCGAATACGATAAGAGACTTGGCGTCGTTAAGGTTATAACTAAAATACTATTGTGGTGATGTCTGTCTCTTAAGCTAAAACAACAGCTATGATGACCCAACCCCAGAGCCCAGGTAATGCTGAATGATCAGTGGTGGAAGATATACGTACTTCATGCCTGCTCATATGGTGTAAGCAGATTTTCACCTGCTAAGTAAGGAATGACAAAAAAAAAAAAAATCATCGGAATAGGAAAATAATCAACGACGGGGTGGTGCGATGCAGTCTGTTGTGAAATAGTTACTGTTTCCACACACAGAGTTGCTCATTTTCCTATAATAGCACATCTTGAAGTGTTTTATTCCTCTTACACCACAACAGTTTGGCAACAATTACAATTTTATTTTTTTATTTATTAAAGAATGATGCATCGTACCTTTTCTGGGGGAGACCTGGCTTACTTTAGGCCCTTCTGGTTTCATTCTGGCCCAGCAAATAAATGTCTCCTTACAGAAAACGTCATCACACCATTTGTAGTCCGTTTACACGTAGCGTCCGCCGTACAAAGTCCCTCTGAATGAGCGGCTACTGTTCATAACGATAACGTATCACAGCTAGCGCGTTAATATGATCCTGTGATTCGTCTTGGTGCCGGAGCTACTGCCAGAGCTGCTGGTCTAGAAAATTAATCAACATCTTCCCACCAATCAGCATCGAGAACTCAGCTGCACTCTGCTGTAAGTGAAGCTAATGTATTGTGGTACGGTTGAGTGTTTTCTGCTTTAATAGGAACAACCAGGTTAGTGTGGAATATGAAGAGTGGGGTTTCGTGAACAATAATGACGCCTCGCTTCAGAGGGTGTTTTGGAACATGCCAACATAATACATACACTGTGTTATTATTTATATGTATATTAAAAAAATCTCCCCCTACAGGTTTGGTGTAGGGATGAATCTGAGGCCTGGACAGAAATGTAGCTACAATCCATTGGAAAAAATAATGAGGTTTTAATGTTAAGTGTTTCTAGGATTTATAAAGCTGTTCCTCAGTTTGCTTCAGAGGAAAAGTCTCTCTGATGATGAGGAGGTTTGTGATTGCAGTATGAAGGATGAGCTAATCATTTAAAAAAAAAAAAAAGGAAAATATTTATTATAATATATTTATGCATTTCTTTATAAATCCACCAGAGGGTGCTCTAAGGCCAGCGCTTGTACTAACACAATCTATCACGTGTTTACTGCATATATGAGGCAGATTTGTTTAACCCTCGTTTGTTGTGTGTGTGTGTGTGTGCGCGCTAGCTTTGAACATTTTAGGAGTATTAAGTGTCTAACAAATACTTTTCACCATCGTAGGTTGCAGCTGGTGGCTACTCGATCGAGGAAGCTTTGCCAGAGATATATGTAACAACAAAAGACACTTAAACACCTTCTACATGTTCCAAGTGCCGCAAGTGCATCTGTAACGCACACACTGTAAGATTTTCTTCATCATGTGCTGTGGAGACAGACATGCACATTCGAATGCTGTTTGTTTTTCCAGTTTACTCAAGTTCATTGTTCTAGTTCATCTACTATAGACATGAATACACACACACACACACACACACACACACACACTCTTCTGTTTTATCTGATGTTATTTCAGAAGGATGTGATTCATTTTTTGTGTAAGTATTAAAAAAAAAAAAATGCTGATGTGATTTTGTGAGTTTTCTGTCAGTTACTTAGAGCTGGCATTTACTACTTTAGCCAATACTACTTTTAAATGTAACAAGATCGAGATTTTTTTTCCCCTTGTTTTACAAGAAAAACATTTTTCATTGCTTATATCACACAAACACAGATGGCACTTTGATTGGTAAAAGTGATCATGCAGAGGTAAATTTCCAGTATTAAACAGATTTGTTATGCACACTGTTACACGTATACTACTCTAATTATGGAATTTTTTCATGTCTGTGGTGTATTAAACCCCAGTTATGTCCTGGATCAGTTTGACCCGGCGAAGACCCCCAATGGGAGCAAACAAAGTGAGGGTTGATTAGAATAAAATGTCAGTTCTTGTCACCTTGGTCTCCATGAACGTCACAGGAAACACTAAATTAATTAATAACATGGGGGGAAAAAACGATAATTCAGTTATCTTTTGTCTGTGTGTGTGTGAGAACTGAAGAGTAGGTAGTTATTGGCTGGTTGCCTTTTTCCCCACTTTGATTTCTGAATTTGAATTACAGTCAATTCTGGACACCAATCATTTCTATTTGCTATTAGGCATTTTTTTTTTTTTCCATTTTGTTCAGTCTCTCGGGTATTAGACTTCTTTAAAAAAACAACAACAAAGGCTTTAGCAGATAAGTCCTCATAAAAGTACAAAAGGAGACTGATGTTTTTCAGGCATATTGTAGTTGTACAAGTATATTATCAAGTGTTCACAATGTTTCACATGCGGAGTAATCAATGGTGATCATGGTACTGGGGAAAAAAACAAAAAATTTTAACCTGATTAGAATTCTCGGGGGGAAAAAAAACATCATTTCCAATGTTTGAAAATCAAAAAGTGTTTTATGTATAGTTAACAGTGTTAAGCATGTCCATCAGGGTGATGAGAGTTGAGGAAACCTGGATTAGCTTCCTGTTAGCTTCCCTGCTTTTATGAGGAAGATAACATGCCTGAACATGCCCGGGCATGCCCCATCTGTTATAAGTATGTTCTTACTAAAATAGGAATACTCTTTTATACAGAAAACATACTGTATATTATCTGTAAGACTCAGCTTAGAGTTTGTTTAGAACACCTAGAACCTACATCTGTTGCTCTGCACAACTGAACACTTTCCTCTACTCTGTCCTCAGTGGTAAGGACCACCGCCGAGCAGATGGTGAATGATTCCCAGCACACCAGAGGCAATCATTGGTATGGTGGTGGTGACATCTTAGGCTGTTTTCATGTACACAGTGTTGAGTCCATTTGAATCAAAATCCTGGTGTGTTTCCTTGTCAGTGTGGTTCGTTCAGGCAGGTAGCAGAGTGCAGCAATCGCACTCGCAATCACAGATCATAACAACCAGTCTGCGAGCGTCGGGGTGTCTGTAGACTTTGCCTCCAAGCAAATTCTAGCACCGTTTAATTGCAGCGAGAAAGCGGTTCATCTTAGAATCAACCCAACTGTGAACCAACCATGAAAGCAAGAAGCTAAAGGATTGAAAGATCTTTCAGATTGAACTATTTTTTTTTAAAAAAAGCCATGTTTGTCGCCTGACAGTATATACGACATGACTTGCAGCCACAACCTACCACTCTACACAAAGCATTGTGTGAAATCCCAACCGTATGTACAGTGTGTGTGTTGTGTTGCACTTCACTGGGAAATTGTGCAGCACAGCAGAAGGCTACGCAGCTTAAGTTCGAGGTCAATAAATAGATCTGTCTTCGATTCTCTGCTAGTTTTGACACATGATTTGTCTGTGTTTAGCACAAAAAAACATGTTCCATGCCATTGCACTGTTATATCTTGCTTTTGTAGTTAGAATTTCAGTTCAATGCTAGGTTGTATTAAAAAAAATCACTTCTTAATCAGACATGACGTTTCTAATGACATGCCAATCTAATCTTGTGGTGCGCTTGTATATTGATTGCTATAGTAAGAGTTTTAAAAACTTGAAAACTCCATGTGCCCCTTTTTAATGGGCATCGGATTATCCAGGTCGGAAGTATTTTTCCCCGCTGCGTCTAGTACTCTCACTTATTTAACAAGTTTTATGAAACTTGACCTTTACAGCACCTGCAACTATTTTCAATGTAGATACAAATCCTTGAAATCGATATCGATACCAAAAAACAATCCATTTTTTCCGATGCCTTTGTGAGAAATAAGGAAAGCGCACATTATTGTTGGGGATGGTTCGAGCATTTCAGAAACTGCTAATCTCCTGGGATTTTCACAGACAGAATGGCACGGAAAACAAAAAACATCCAGTCAGCAGCAGGGCAGAAAAGCTTCATCGATGGGAAGTCAGAGGAGAATGGCCTGACTGATTGAAGCTGACAGAAACTCAAATAATCACTCTTAACAACCGTGGTGAGCAGGAAAGCATCTCAGAAGGCAGATGCGCTACAACAGCAGATCACATCAGGTTCCGCTCCTGTCAGTTAAGAACAGGAATTCGAGGCTACAGTGAGCACGGACTCTTTGGGCCTGTTTCAATCGGTGCCTTTTGGGTACCGATTTTCAGCATCTAGTCCCACCTACTGCTTAATTCTCATCTGTGAAGGTGATGAATGGAAGTCTGCATGTCTAAGTAGCACTACAAGTATCATGTGGTCTCACTAATGCACCATCCAATTGTTTAGGAGGCACTGTTTGACCATTTAGTCATCATTTTCATCTTTCTTGGACTTTTTTTTTTTTGCCTTTTATGGCTTGGTCATTTACAGCTGATTGATATTTATATATTTGTATTTGGTTTTAATGGGGTTCATTTATTTACATGTTTAACTTTGATTTATTGCGTTGTTCTTTCACCGTCTGTTGCTTTAAATATCCGAGCTGACTTAAGTTACTAATGAGAATACTTGCTGGTTATCATTTAACCTGGCAAACCAGTGTAACGGTAAATTATTACTTTAAGCATTACGTTCATGAATGCATTTCCACTGTGTGTATCTTCTGCAGCGCTCCGACAACACCCCTGCATTCAAACACTTCATGTAGCCATGGCAGCACGATGGAAGTGATCTGTGCCATACAGTTTTTGAAGGGGAAGAGATGTGTGATTACACTGGATTGTGGGGTGTGCTGCGCATTGCATATATTCCTACACACACACACACACACATTAATGTTTGCAGCCAATCTCTTTTTAGTTGAAAGGCTTTCATCAGTCTCAAGGTCTCGGCCTTTTCATACCTGCCTCTCTCCATCTCCTCCCCCTCTCATCTGTCTCTTTTTCTCTCACCAACACACAAACTCGAGTAGGCATGTGCACACACACTCCACACACTTGCTGTCTCTTTGTCCTTTTTTAGAGACACACACATTCACTGCATCAAAGCTGCACTTTTGATTGTGCAAATTGGCTTTGTCTTTTGCACAGACTGGGCAAAGCTTTTGTGTTTCTCAGTCTCTCTCTCTCTCTCTCTCTCTTTAATTCAATCAATAAATTTAAAAACTGACCCACAGCAGGAGGATGGAGAGAATATGACCATGGCGTAATTACCCATTTGTATTTCAGATTTGCTCACTATACTCCGGTCAGAATCACCTGAAAGTGAGCAGTTTAATAGTTTAAAGAAGTTCATTTTGGTTCATAGAGAATAACCGATGTCTGATTACATTTACTCACTAGACTGCACTGTGTGTGTGTGTGTGTGTGTGTGTGTGTGTGTGTGTGTGTGTGTGTGTGTGTGTGCGCGCGCGCGCTAACGCTGGGGTTAGGGCTAGGCAATATGATGGTGTAATTCTGGGATATTGTAGTTATCACAAATTTTAATGACTTTTTATACAATAGAGGTTTTTTTTGGGTTTTTTTTCTCCCATGAAAGTTGATTTGTTGTTTTGTTGATATCATGATCTCATGCTGAGGACTGTAAAACTATTACTATCGACATCTTGAAAGAACCAGAGCCATCTTTTAGAGCTTCAACACTCCTTCAACTAAAACAACCCCCTCCTAACTCCAAATACCCTCTCTATTTCTACTTCGAACCGTTATAATATCACTAAACCCCAAAACCTAGCACAGTCAACTAACCTCCATCTCCAATATCGCCAATATATCCATCTCATCTTCATCTTCATCGTCTTGAGCATTCGAACACTGCTATCCTTTCAGGCTTAAATTCAACCACTGCCTGAGCTGTCTGAGCTGTAGAGCAGAGAAAATGCTATGTGGTAAATTATCATCTCAAACAGCCTTTTTTTAAGACACATACCACTGAGTACCATCTTGGCAGCCAATTACTAATACCTGATAATTGGCTCTAGGGTAAAAATAGCATGTGCTGTGGTACCAGTGGGTTGTTGGAGATAATTTGTCTTCTCCCGATCTTCTTTTTTAAAGTTCACACACACACTAAACATCCACATCCAAAGCGGTTGAACTTCATAACCACAGATTTAGTCATGTTTCTTCATCCCCCTGTTGAGTCAAGAACCAGCCGTTGATATTCATTCCGCTTCCAGGAGAGACAAAAATAACTCCAGTCTCACAATACTACATTCTCATGGCCCGAGGCCCAGTGATGCTCTACACACTGCGTACATCTTCACCCCAGAGAGAGGTTTAAATGTAAACCCTGACGTAATCTGTGCATTACGAACTTTAGAAATGAATGCACATAATGGGCAATTTCATGGATTCATTTAAGTAAATCAGGCAATTTGATTCACAACAGTGAATGAATCATATATTTTTTTTATATCAATGCCAGTAAGATGCTGAATTATCATATGAATTTCCAAGTGACTCAAACAGTGCATTATGGATGTTCTCTATAGTACTTAGTAGTACAAAATAACAAAACTCGCCAAACAGTGCACTCTACTGTGAAATGGGTTTGGTTTCCAAAGTACACGCGGTTCTTGGGTTCTCATTCCCAAAGTGAATGCCATAAAGCACAACTTTATTGGTATAGCACATTACTTTATTCTTATTGATGATTCTGTCATCTATATTTGTCCTAACTGAATTTGTTGTTAGGGAAAAAATCACATACATTTTACACCTGATAAATAAGAGTATTAATATAAATAAAGCCACATATCCTACATGTAAAAATGAATTAAATGTATGTAAAAAAAATAAATAAAAATAAATAAATAAAAATCTTGTGTAAAATCACATGCAAAAATAAAGGAATCGTGTAAATCATGTACAAATATCGTGAAGAAAAACAAAATACTTGTATTAAAAAATAAATCATCTTTGGATTATTATTTCTAGCAGTTCGTAGTGTATGCAGTTTGCTGAATCTTTATATAAACTCATTCTAGCTCATAAAACACTGGAAGAACACTTTTTTTTTTTTTTTTTTCCAATATGCTGCAGAAAGTAATTTTTTTGCATTTTATTGCTAAAGACCAAGCTGTTCTGTGAGTGTATCACCTCAGAGACTTTTTTTTTTTCTCCCCATATTTTTTTTTCTCCAGGCAGAAAAACTATTCCACTATTTTTATTAATACATTTATCATGATAACCCCATATTAAAAAAAACAAATAAATAAACTGTATCTAGATCATTAGTAGTAAAAATTAGCTGCAGCTGTGAAGGTGGTTTTAACAAGGAATGACCCAGAAGGGGTGAATACTTAGGCAACCAATAAATGTCTGATTTTCTTGTTTAATTAAATTACAACTGCAAATATTTTGGGAAATATCCTTATCAGCTTTTATATATATTAGCTTTTACACATTTAGATCATCATATTTTTGCCCATTCAACAGGGTTGTTGTCCTGTCGGAAGGTGAAACTCTGTCCTAGTTTCAAATCTTTTGCTGTCTGGAACATGTTTTCTTGTATTTGGCTCCATCCATCTTGGCCTCAACCCTGACCAGTTTCCCAGTCAGTGATGACAAAACCCATTCCTACATCATGATGCTACCACCACCATGCTTTACTATATCGATATCCTCCTACACTGACCGCCCACGCTAATGTCAGATTGTCAACCATATGCTGGCCGACGTAATTTCACTCTGTTGAACCCTTATGACTATGAAACCAAAAAAAAAACCCAAACATACATAGCTGACCAGTAAGTTGCCCCTTTAAATGTTGAATTATTTTATTGTTGATATTGGAAATGTTTGATATTACATAGACAAGTGGTGATGTTTGAGGCTAGGGTATGCAGTAAGCAGTTTTCTAGCTCCATTCACTTCATAGCTTTAGTGCAGGACACTGATGTGTCTTCGATGATAGCCAATAACAGAAAAAGCCAAATTTCTTGAAAGAGACAGAAAGAATGAGAGACACCAGGGGCAGACATTGTAAACAGTAAACGCGTAAACAGTGACTCGGCCATGCTGTTGTGAAACTGGTGTTGAAGGTTTGATGTGTAAGTACTGTGAGGAGAGAGAGAGAGAGAGAGAGAGAGAGAGGATTGATGGAGGGGTTACCCAGGTGGTTATGGTCCAATATTCTTTTGACCAGATATTACATTTACTCTGTATATATCCGTTTCCCTCATCCTTTCTCTCTGTTTGATGGATATGCAAACTGCGCTTGGTTGTGTGCGTTAGTGTGCGTTGGTGATGACACACATCTCCCAGCACTATTTTATTGCTGTTATTTCCTTCATTTTGGTTGCTGTTCTGTGGGGAGAGAAAGAAATATGACTCTGGGAGATTCAGAGCAACAGTGTTTGTATCTGTGTGGGTTGTGCATGTTGAGTGCATGGAGACAGTCATTTGGTGTTTACAGCACCAAACCCCACTGGGCGAATTTCATCTCTCAAATCTGCATTGAATGCTGGGCTCTCGGCTAATCATGAAGCAATCCTCCATGTAACGTCACCATGAAATTGACCCTCCGCCTTGTTTCTCAGCATTCGTTCCGGTCGTGTGCACTTATCATCTATAGCATTACACAGATAATTAACTTCAATCAATATCCAGGAGAACCATTTAGGGCATTTTACTTGGATGGGTTTTGTACAGCATTGTGCGTGTCCACCACCAAGAACCGTTATCAGAAACAAATACAGTCGCAAGTGTGTTATTATTGACGCAAAGCACATAGGGGACTAATTGTGTCCATTTCAGCTGTTACTCTGAAGGCAACAATTTTATACTGTGAGTTAAGAATGTTAAGAGTTTGATAAGAAATGGGCTAGAGGCATGGTCACCTTTTGAATACCGTGAGCATTTGACCATAGGGCAGGTCGAAGACAAAACTCAACATGCAGTGGGACCCCACTACACCTGGAATAATGATGCTTTATAGTCACAGCTTCACCTGCTCATTCCTGGACTTACTTGGCAAACTGTGACCGTATAATCTTATAAGGTCACATAATGTCTCCAGGCCCTACATCAGATATGTGTACAGCCTTCTATGTAGACCTTGAGAAGGGAGATTTCTCACCAATGATCTCAATGCTAATATACAGAATGTACTTGGAGGAACATGTTGGTCGTGGATGCTTATCTGCCCTTCGTGGTGCCAAGTTGGACGCCTCCAGAGTTGCTCCAACAGCAAGATGCTTTGATCAAGCAACAACCTCACTCCAAGTGATTGGAATTATGACTTCAGCAACTGAGGGCTCCTTGACTAATAAGGGTGGACCTTGAGGAACAGAATCTCTGAACTTCTGCCTGTTCATAGTACATGTTCATGTTTCCTACTTATTCCCAGTTATAGACACCCTAGCAGTTCACGTTAAAAGTTTCACTTTTGTTCTCGTGCAATAGCATAAATGGTCCTGTGTTTTTTAAAAAGCTGCTTCTCTTCGGAGCATGTGCAGACCGGAATATGTAACACTTTCTGAAAGCCCTAGCCTGGGGGAACTATTAGAATAACTAATGATGCTTGCATGCTGACAGTGTATGGAAAACTCCATATTTACGCTTTATAGGAGATTCCAAGCACAATAGGCTTCAACCGAACGAGTAGTGCAATCAGCTCTAAACATTTTATGTTGCATACTTGAATTCAGCACAGATACCACGATAGGTGTACGTTCAGCCGATTTCAACATTAAACGGCATCCATCTCGAAATCTGTGCTAATGTTTCAGATAGCTCAGTGGATCCTGCTGAAATGATTCAGCCCCATCCTTTGGATAGACGCACATACGAAATAATAAATGCACAATCACGCTAAAGTAAAAGGTATAGACATGGAATTCTTTTCAAAATGTGCCTCCCCACAGTGAACGTACAGCATAACTTAGGAGCTCCTGGACCACTTTCAGCATTCACATTGAAATGGGGTGCATTAATACAATTCTCCTTATTCACATGGCAGAGCTGGCATATATTTGCATAAAAGCTTCTATCAAGCTGTCTGCATGTACGTTTTTATTCATTATAGAGTATTAGATGAGTTCAAAGAGTAGAGTGCTTTCTCAATGCACCGCTGAATGCATGACTGGACAAATGAAAAGATGATTAAAAGCTCTGCATAATTTAATAAGGTTAATTGGAGTTGAATTAATTGCCGCCTCCTGCAATGCAGAACATCAGAATGATACCTGGTAAGAATTAACAACAGACACAAGCTGCTTCTTCTCATCACATTGTGTTTACTGCTCGGCAAAGGATGTCCTATTGACGCAAATCCTTCCTTTTTTTTTTATTCTGTAAAATTCGTACGTACCTCAGCACGTTCGGCTATCATCGCTTCTGAACTGCGGAATTTGCCCAGTCTAGTGCGTAATGGAGTTGTTGAGCAGGCTAATACAGTGTTACTCAGCCATGCGTGAAGTGAAGTGAAATGAAATTGGGTCACTGAGTTGCGAAAAGCTGCAGCCAGCCATTAGAACAATATTTAGCCCATTTAACCTTTAATCACTTGATTTATCCTGCAGGAAATCTCACTGGAGGAAAATCCAGCGTGCATGTTTTCAGCTGTGTAGAGTGAAGAGCAGGATTCCTAGTGAGTCACTTCCTCATAAATAATGATCTACAGTGCCTAGCCTTGAAACTCTCTGTCCTCCTCCTCCTCCTGCTTATTATCTCTTCTCTACTGGCCTGTTCTCGATCCCTCTGCTGACCCTTCTGTACCTGCTTACTTCTTCCATCCGTCATTTTTCTACACTCTCTTCCTGCTGCTCACTAGCCATCCATTCTCGTCTACTGGCCTCTTTACCATCCCTTCTGCTGTCCTCCTGTACATGCGCACTATGCCTTTACTTTCCCTCCTTTACCAGGCTGACCACTGTCCCTCCCTCCATCCATCCTTCATCTTCAACATGATCTTCTCACTACTTGTTCATCCATCCATCCATCCATCCATCCATCCATCCTCATCTACATGGCCTGCTCATTATTGTTCCATCCCAATATCCTTCTTCCTTTCTTCTTTTTCACTATCCGTCCATTCATCCATTTTTACCAGCTTGCTCATTACACCTTTATCCATTTCTTCTGTGTCCTCTTCCACCTGCTCATTATTTCTCCATCCTCCTCTATTGGCCTGCTTACTATCCCTTGGCTTTCCATCTTCCTCCTTTATTGGCCTCCATTCATCCTCATCTACTGACCTCTGCCCTATCCCTCCATTTGCCCTCCTGTACATGCTTTTACATGACTTTACATACCTTTACCAGCCTGGTCATTGTCCCTCTTTTCATCCATCGATCATCCAGACATGATCTGTGCACTATCCCTCCATTCATCCCTCTTTACCAGCCTGCTCATTATACCTTTATCCATCCATCCATCCATCCTCCTCTACCTGCCTAATTTGGCCATCCATCTTCCTCCACGAGCCATTTCTTCCTCCAGTCTCATCTATTTGCCTGCTTACCATCCTACTTCTTACCGTCTATCCTTCTTCCTCTACTTGCCAGCTCACTATTACTCCATCCATCCATCCAACTCCTCACTATCTCTTCATCCCCCCATCCCCCCATCCACCCATGCATCCTTTGACTTCTACATAGCCGGCTCACTATTTCTCCATGCATCCATTCATCCATCCATCCATCCATCCATCCATCCATCCTCTTCACCATTATTCACTATTCCTCCATTCCATTCCTCGTCTATAACGTTGGCGACTGTGCTTTTCTAGAACAGCACCTTGCCTTAGAAATTTCCTCCTTCTAGTTGGAGAAACTTCTCCTTTTCCAAACCGGTCTCCAAACTCATCTATTTTCCAGTTTTTTTCCACCCAGATCTTTCATTTCCCCTTAAAAACCTGTATTGCAATGATCATCCTTGTACATGAATTTGTGTGTCAGTGTGTGATGTTTTTCAAGTATTGTGAACTAAGTTACTATATCTACAGATATAGTGTGTGATTCATAGTGTGTGATTAATATTTTGTAAGAGACAGGCCTTGTTTGGGTTGTGTGTGTGTGTGTGTGTGTGTGTGTGTGTGTGTGTGTGTGTGTGTGTGGCAAGCTTATAAGTTTCCAGGAAATGCCGGAGCGACGGCAGAACGAGGAGCTTGGATCATAAAGCCGGGATGAAAGACATTCCGACTCTCGGGTTCTTATTAACGGAGCAAAGTGAGCCGCTACATCTGGACTACAGTACACACTTCACATGGACAATAAATGTGTGTGAGGAAAAGAATGTATGAGAGAGGGAGGGAAAGAAGGGGTGAGGGGAGGGGGAGAAAAGAATGGGTAGAATTATAGAAGTAAGGGGGTAAGACAAATAAAAGGGAGAGCGAGAGCGAGGTAGTGAAGCAAAGGGAGAAACAGATATACAGCTGTGTGTAAAAAGTTTGTGCACCCTTAGGTATCCATTTTATTACATATATTTTGTCTAATAAGACATTTGTTCTTTTACTGTAACAAAAATGGCTTAGACTGTTCTATAATTCTATACTTTTAATAACATATACAATATTTTATTTTTATTTTATTAATTTAATTTTATTAATTTAATGTATTCTATAATTTTATTTTGGAGCTGCGGAACAGAATTTTGATTTTCTCAGTCATAATCGTCTTCTCTCCATTTTTCCTCCAGTTTTGGTGAGCCTGTGCCCACTGTAGCCTCAGAGATGCTTTTCTGCTCACCACAGTTGTAAAGAGTGGTTATTTGAGTTACTGTAACCTTGCTGTGAGCTCGAACCGGTCTGGGCATTCTCCTCTAACCTCAGGGCATGAATGAACCAGTGAGGTTATGTGTCAAAGTCCACGTACAATTATCCTGTGGGTGGCAATGACAATAATGCTAACACTTAAAAATGTTTATCCGTAAAAAATTTCTTATCTTGCTTATGTTGGATAACAAATCCAACAACTGCTGATTTAAGCATCAGCAATCCAATTCATCTAACTACAGTAATCCACGTACAAGAACAAGCCGCTAGTAGTAGTAATAGTAGTAGTTGTGTGTGTGTGTGTGTGTGTGTGTGTGTGTGTGTGTGTGTGTGTGTGTGTGTGTGGTGCTGATACGAGTGTATCAGGTGCTGCATTGTTGGTATTCTTTAAAACAGTTAACCTGCCACTTTATTAGACACACCTACCATGCAGGCTCACATTGTACAGTTGTACAGTAGAATTAGCTGACTATCAGTCTGCCGGATATTTGTGGTCGGTAGACTTTCCTTGACCCAGAAGTGCTGGAAAGGAAAAAGATGAGAAGGAAGGAATTAAAGCAAAAATGAGAGAAACTGACAGACAGCAAATGGGGGGGGGAGAGAGAGTGAGCGAGAGAGAGAGAGAAGAAGGAAAATGGAAAGAGGTGGTTCAAGAGGAAAGGGATAACAAGACACGTGCTCCAGTATGTGCTGTAGGTTTATATAAGGAGCTCACTTCATCACTCCGTGTGAGCGTAAACCTACACACTCGTCACCTGTGTAGAGTAATCAAACCCGGGAAACCACAGCATGACCCTTTCCGCAGAATGTCATTTAGTGTGCACTACATTCCCACAAACACACTTTTCTCCAACTCGCTAAGGGTCTGAGAGCACTTCAGGGGATCAAAGGCCGCATGCCAGTGAGGGCTCCTGGTGAGGGACTCGCTGGTTGTCTCGCCTCACACACACACACACACACACACACACACACACACACACACACACACTGTTCCGTCAGTGTACATCTGGAGATAATTCTCACTTGCAATTAGAGAGCATAATGCCAGCTAAAGGAAACCAGCTCTCGCACCTCTCCTTGTGTGTGTCCTGGGTTCTATTTCATTTGGCTGGATTTTCTTCTCTTCTTTTTTTTTTTTTGCGCGCACTTGAATGTCAGTGACACATGCTTGGAATTACATTTGCGCTTTTAGAACTTTTATAGACAATGTTTGATGCCTGATATTCATTTAAATTCCCAGGGAACACAGTGTAAAAATTTTTTTACTGTCTCATATTTTATTGTCACATCATATTTCATAGACGATAGTGTAAGGAAGGGGGAAAAAAAAAAAAAAAAAGGAAAGCTTGTACACCTCACTATGTCTCATACTGTACGTATTTGTTTCTAGCCTAGTCACATGACATTTGAGTTCCAGGTCCAAGGTTCAAATCATGTTCCAAGCCCCCATGAACCAAATACGGCTATATATATATATATATAGATATATATATATATATATGCGCTTTTCTTTTTTTAACACACTTTCATTTGTAAATATTCTTTGTGTAGCATGGAGAGGCTTTATAAAGTCACTATACTGTATGTAATAAAGCGATTTGTTTTAGATGACATAGGAATGAGGACAAAAAGGATAGAGGATAGAGCACAGGAAAAGAGGAAAGACCTGTGTGTGTGTGTGTGTGTGTGTGTGTGTGTGTGTGTGTGTGTGTGTGTGTGTGTGTGTGTGTGTGTAGAGCTTCTCTTTTATCTAAGTATGTGGCCTATCTGAGAGAAGCTGCCGACGGCATACATTAAGCACATTAGTGACCTTAAGTAACGTGACTAACTCATAGTGTTCACTTGAGTTCACTGGAGTCCACTTTAACTCTGTGTGATGTAAAGTGAGCTGAAATGAACGTTTTATGACTGGATAGGAAATGAGCTGCTTTAAAATAGGCTATTGAACTAGCACAGAGTCCATTTGGCGCTAATGAGCCCTAATGATGCGTGATGAGATCTCGACATGTGAAATCAACAAGATATCTCATCAACACCAAAGACACGAAGATGAGATTTGGAAGACAGCGCCTTTGTATGTGTTAAGCGTAATCTGTGATTCACAAAACACACACACACACACACACACACACACACACACACACATGCACAAAGTTCAGACCAACACACAGTGTGATGCCAGTAATCAGTGAGTCGTTTGGTCACATGCTTGGATGTACGTGTCTTCAAAGTGGTCCACAACACACACACACACACACACACACACACACACACACACACACACACAGCAGTAGACAGAAGAAGATAACTTGGTTATCAATCCCAGTAATGGAGCACATGTTTGAGTTTCCTTTTTTTTTTTTTTTTTTCCTTCTCACAAATCTTAACAGCTGTACCTGCAATTAATTAAACTGTAAATAAGTTAATCATGAGCCGAATGTTGTTAGAGCAAAAAACACAAAATCTTAAAGTATATGATGACTAACAAAAACTGAAGTGCAGTGACATGTTGCTGAACACAAAGCAGAGTTCCTGTTATGACCCCAAAATTTGATATTATTATTATTATCATTATTATCATTATTATTAACAGCACATCCTAAAGTGTTTTATTCTTTTTACAATACCACAATCATTATTTAAATAAAAAAAAATTTAAAGAATGACCCATCATAATTTTTTATCCATTTGCCGTTAAATTTAACATTCTCACAGCCTCTCTTTTTCACTTTCCCGAAGTTAAGATGAACATAGCTTGTCATGTTAGCGAGAAACGGGAAAGCCTCTATCCCAAATCTCTATCTGAAGACTCTCCCATAGTTTGGTCCATGTTCTGATAAAGTTCTGTCACCTTCCAAAAACACCTCCTTACAGGAGAAGCCACGATATCAACAAATGTTTGTTCTTCTATAACAACGCTTTTTTGTAATCTGTTTATTTTAGCGTATCCATCATAGACACCAAGTGTCTGTGAATTGGCTGTTGCTATAGGAAAGACAGCACTGCATTAATATAAACCTGTGATTCGCATTATAACGTAAAATCATGCAACAGCATGTCGAACCTTTTAATAGCATTTTTAGTGCTAAGTCATCCTCACTTTTTCCCGTTCCTCTCCTCCTGGGAGGAAAACAAGAGACATTTAGGAACCTTCACTTCAGAGCTCTCTGAAGACCCAAAGCATTTAAGCTTACTTTCCAAAAGCCTCCTGCTCTCTTGTATTCGTCCCTTAACACAGCTTGCAATAAAGAATTCAAATTAGGAGAGATGCAGCAAGTGGCCCTGTGGAGGATTGTAGAACTTTCCAAACCCATTACAGCTTATTTCAGTTTGGATGTGAGCGCTAGAAGTCCCTCAGCAGACTTTGAATGAGATTTTTTTTATTTTTTATTTTTTTTAACTTTTGTAACAGAGACTATTTTGCAACTCTTAATGCTTTCTAGTTAAAGCAGCGAATATTTAGACTTGAAAAATACTACTGGTATTACCAAAAGCTGAAACTTTCCACAGGTACATAGTTTTATACATTTTATAGCAATGTACAGTATCAAAACTCAAAACGATAGAGCAAAAAAAATAAATAAATCAATTCATTTTATTCCTGTTTCTATAATTGGCATGTTCACTGTTTCCAAAACCATCACAGTGTTTACATTGTTGCAGTTACGATGACACAATTCACAGGAAGTACACAGTGACTAGTATTGAGAAATGCATTCATGCTACTCTCCCCGGCATATGACAATAAATCACACCCTCAAATGAAGTGTGAAATGTGATATACGTTTAAATGTACACCCTTATCCAGAGTGACTTGGTGTTTTGCGGTGTCCATTGAAAAACATCTCCTGATGCTAGTAAAAAATAGGACAGGGTCTATGAGCACATAACACCTACCTTGTTTGGTGTAGATCAGCCAAACCTTTTTTTAGTTCATTTCATTTTTGACACCAAAACCTGATTCCTGGTCCAACCAAAATTGGGAGGTCATCGTCAGTCCTCGTCCCGTGGAACCATGGTTCAGTTCGTTACAGTTTCACTGCTGTAAAGTTTTCATTTAAATATTCATCCTTAATAACGTGAAGTGAACCGGAAGCTGTCTCTACCCAATCTGCACCCCATGCTTGATTTACACTGAAAAATAAAAGAATAGAAATAGGTTTAAAATAGAAGCATCAGAAGCATCAGAAATTGTTAGGATCTAAAATTCTTGATTTTGGCTTAATTAAAATTACTGCAAGTGCAAGTAGAAGTGGCCTTAAACTTTGGCTAATGTTGACACTTTATTAACTAGTAATTAACAACTATACGATTTTGCCTTTGCGCTCATAAAATGCACTAGCATGTAAAAAAATAAAACAACCATTAAAAAGAACCAATGAGACACCCATCAGCAGACACTCACTCATGCGAATAATTTGATGCGCTTATAAATCACTGCAGTGTTGATTCAACCGAAGCAAACGAAATGGAGTCGTCTTAAAAAAATCAAACTCTGGTATAGATTTTTGCAAACAATCTAGGTGTGAAATCGGCGTAAGACTACCATTAGGCTAAAACCTTGTAGAACAGCTATAAAATAGGTTGAATACAAGTCAGGGCTGTTGCCTTCTCTCAAATAGGTTTAGGGCTCAATTAGAGTGAAGGTCTTCAGTCTTTAAATACAACCTGAGGAAGTTCATACCGCCTGGGCGCCAGAACAGAGAAGAGTCTTAATGCATATCTTTCTTGGATTTTGAGGGATGGTGGGTCAAGTTGCTTGTGGCTCAAAGGGAACACGGAACAGGGGGTCTTCCAGAAGGTAAGGGATGGACCATTTTTGGATTTGTTGTCACGTGCAAATGTTTTAAAACTAGTATGGGCAGCAACAAGGAGTGGAAGGAAGGCAGCAATGGGATGATGTGAGAAAACTGTACTCATATCACTTGCAGAGGTCTGATCCAGTTGACAGTAGACAGTAGTCCAGTCTCAAGAAGCCAAGGGCCAAAACAAGAACCTGAGGGGCCTGTGTGGAAAAGAACTAGCTGAAACCTCTTGATTTTGTGTGTGGGAAACCTACATGACCAAGCAACATGCACAGAGAATGATAGTTGGTTGTCAAGAAGATTTTCTATGTTGCCAGATAGAATTCTCTAAGGACACCACAAGAATTTGTCACAGGGATGTATCTCGAGGGATATACAGCAGCTCTGACTTGCTGGGATTCAGTTTCAGGTGATGAGCTGAGATATGAGTCTCTGAGGGAGTAATGTAGGGGATGAGTTGCATAGCAGTGATATAAAAAAAAAGGTTGAGGATATTACCTCACTGAGAGAGCACAATAAAAGAGGATTGAGCACTGAGCCTTGTGGGACTCCAGTGGAGAGTCTGAATGGAGCAGATGTGGATCTCCTCTATGTTATCTGATATGACCATCTCTCCAGGTAGGAACTAATCCACCACCATGCTGAGCCACTAAGTCTTGTAAGGATGGACAGGAGGGTCTTGTGATTGACCGTGTCAAAGGCTGGTGAGAGGTCGAGAAGGAATTCCCCCGGGGCGATCTCCCAAGGAGGACATGGTGTAACAAGGGTGCGTTAAAAACCGTATTAGAGCACATGGTTCTCTTTATAAATGAGAGATGTGTTTTTTTTATTCATAGAATATGAACATGCTAAGATCAAATTTGATTAACCCACTAATCCGGTGCTGCTGGATGTCGCCACTGATCAAATTTGGTTACTGTATATTTCCATTCTCTGGGTTATTTAGACTTTTTCATATGTGAGATTAAATTTAACACAGACGTGAGAACGTCAGCAAGGTCTGACCCAACAGAACGTGTGTTGTGTCCTGAAAATCATTTGGTTTCCTTTTACTGAGCTTTTAATTAACACTTTGGTCTAATGGCAAATTGAAGCCAGAGATTAGTGACTCAGGCTTTTGTTCCTTGTTATTGTTCAGGGACGGAAGTGTTCAATCAAGCAGAACGAGCAGGAATCCCTCTGTGGTTAAGGGGAACACCCTTGAACCAGCACACACATGCAGAAACACATCCCATCATATCTCATATCTCATGACTCATGGACATGGAGCTAAGCTATGTGAATTCATATATTCATTTATTGGTTAATCTGATTTACCTACAATTATTTTGTAGTGGTTCACACATATCTGGCCACACTTGTAACCCAAATATTCTGAGTTCATGAGAGAGCCACACACACACTATCCCATTCCCACACTGCAATCCGATACCTTTTAAGCTCATCAGCTCTCAGATCAGAAGACAGACAGCAAGTGTGTATTAGGTTTTTCCTGGCCTAGTAATGCATGTCTACAGGTTGTGTGTGTTCCACGGCTATAGGGTTACCTCCCAGTTTGACTTCCTCTTCTTTCATTTACGCTGTATGTCACTTGTCACCTTTCCGAAAGGAGACCTTTGACACGACGGTAGTTGAATCTGGAAATGTTAGCAGCTTTTGCTGAGTGAACAGCTGTTGACAGAACGGTCTGTGGAGCAAAAAAGCAATTTTAAAAATGGCTGTGCTCAGGAGTCTGACATTGGCAGTCTTGGGATTTGAACCTACAACCTTCTAGTCACTAGTGCAGAAATTTCACACTATTTGTTTGCTTGTACATTTAGATTGGATATATTGCACAAGGATAGTGGGCTATTACAGTGCAGATTTGAGGCATATCGTTCCTTTGGGTCTTAGACTTTTCATTTAACAAAACACAGAGGAAGCGGTCACTCATAGCACATTAATGACAATTCCCTGTGCTCTGTTGCTGATCAGTGGGTCAGAACTGATCTATGTTATTTCCCATGATGCTAGGCTCTTTCTGTCGGAATGATCACTGGGAAAACGGTATCTTAAAAGAGCGTGACGTACTTTATACGTGGGTACATAATGACAGCATCGTAAAGCCAAATGGGTGACATGCTGTCATCCCGTGAAGCCTTCCTTGATACGTGGCATAAAAGCAGACATCTCAAAATGTCATGTCACATCCTTCTTCCATATGTGGATCTGCTCTACATTAAGGCCTCAGCAATTTCTGTAAATTAGCATGAGAGTGGTTCAAGCCATGAAAACAAGGCTGCGAGATCTCACACCATGTGCTTTGTTGGTAAACACACAGCTAGTCCTTATCATTAGCACTCCTTAGACTTTGATCTTTTAAAGCGCAGATGGTGAGTATGCTTTAACTATCATTATTAATGTCAATAGCTAGCATAATGACCTTTTTTCATTTTCATCAGTCCTGCATGAGATCACCTTATCTACAATTACAATAGCAAAGCGCTATTTTGCTGTTAGCGTTTTATTACCGTGTCTGTTTCTTGCATTCTTCTCCCTCCACATCTTCCTAAGTAATCAGACAGTGTTTGTTAACACCACCAACCACACTGTATATCAGTCATACGTACGGCCAACTAACTCTAACCCTAACTCTAGTCTATTATAGAGTGCACGCTTACAAACATCACCTAAACAGCTAGCGTAACAGAAAATTTACCGTACATCAAAGGAATCCAAACTTTGTTCCTTTGTGCATATGTATATGCAATGTATGTAGTTTTGAATTCTATCATTTCATCCCTCTGGAAGAACATTTGTATAGAAAATGAAGAACAGATGCGCGCACACACATTTTAACCCTGTCTCTGTCTATCATAAAGGAGAAAAACAAGACACCCGAGTGGCAATAAACTGCAGTGAATCTGAAGAGGCCTTTGTTCATTTGAGTAAATCACCTCTCCAGACGGAAGAATGCAGAGCTGGAACGTCTCTGTTATCGGGAACAGAGGATGTCTGGGGTAAAGTATCACGTCCAGATACTTTTTTTAGTACTCTTACCTTCAGTAGTCGATCCGCCAAGACAAATTAGGTGTCGGAATCTAGTCTTTAGGTTTGCACTGCAGCTGTGAGGCTAATATAGCTAAGAAGTAATAGAATTTCCTGTTTGCAAATACCTAGCTAAACAGATTTACAGTAACCATTCTGGACAACCAGAATGACTTTTTCCTAAGTCTGCTTTCAGATAAGTGGCAAAACGTTTTTGCGTTGGCGAGGCAGTAGTTTTCCAACGGTGAGAGCGGTAATTCGCTTTACCCTGACACTGCGATAAGTGTGCTGTGATCAAATTTGCCACTTTGCTGCTCCATTTCCAACAGTGTTTGCCACTAACCTTTCAAAACACAGCTAGTGAGACAAACTATTTATTATATGACGTGAAACGAAGCGACTCATTTTGCTAATCTAGAGTGAGTGTGTGATGATTTGCAAAACTAGTTATCGCAAATCACAGGGTGAGCTGGTCAGTGAGGGCTGCCGGCTGGTAAGCTATTTTCCAGCTTCCTTATTACTTGTCTAAACCGATCAGTAATTGTTTCAGATTTTGTAATTGACCTGCTGTTCTGTTATTGTCCTTAAAACTGCGTCTACAATGTCGCACTAGTAGTAGTGGATCAGAAACTGTTTGTTTTCTACCAGCACTTACGGATTGGCCCATGATTGGTAGTGGTGTTTCGTTCGTGAACGAATCAGTGTTTTTGAACAAATCTTTCTCATTCACGTCCATGTACTGACTCATATTTTTCGTTCACTTAAGTCCTACCTGTGTAAAACACGTGACTGCCTTGGCAGGTTTTTCCTGCTTTTTAAAGACTGATTGCCCACTGTGAAGGAGCATATCATTGGTTGGACCTATAGAATGAATACGCCCCTTACTTTGAATCTGAGGAAGAGTAATCTACTGATTCTGAGCTAACTGTTAACATTTACATTTATGGCATTTGGCAGATGCCCTTATCCAGAGAGACATTTATACAACTGAGCAGTTGAGGGTTAAGGGCCTTGCTCAAGGGCCCAGCAGTGGCAGCTTGAACTCATGACCTTCGAATCAGTAGTCCAACATCTCAGCCACTGAGCTACCACTGCCCGCTGTGGTTCGTGAACGAACGAGGATTCGCTGACTCACTGATGCATGTCGTTCGTTCAATTCGCCACCCTTTCTACAAGAAGAGAAAGAGGACAGAACAGTGCATTTGAAAAGTGTGTAGCACTAAGACAAGCCTTATGTGTTGTTACTGTGTTGTTCATAGCATAATCCACTGTACACCAATGTGCTATTCATAGCATAATCCACTGTACACCAATGTGCTGTTCAAAGCATAATCCACTGTACACCAATGTGCTATTCATAGCATAATCCACTGTACACCAATGTGCTGTTCATAGCATAATCCACTGTACACCAATGTGCTGTTCATAGCATAATCCACCGCACACCAATGTGCTGTTCATAGCATAATCCACTGCACACCAATGTGCTGTTCAAAGCATAATCCTCTACACACGAATGTATACCCTGATGGCCAAAAATCTGGGTGAGATCTGGCTTACTTTAGGCCCTTCTGGCTTAATTCTGGCACAATTTTTTTTTTCCACAGTCTTGTGTGAAACAGCATTAGGCTGAGCTCTGGCATGAGTTTGCAGTTTAAGGGCCATTCAAGGGGAGTGGGCCGTGGTGGTATGTGGGCCTAAATTCAACCAGATATGGCCCACAACCAATTTTGCTATCTGGGTAAAAATGACTGATGGATATTTTTAAATTATTGTAGCACTGAAAACTACT
>CM074998.1:14736083-14767048 GCA_037576825.1 Pangasius krempfi
TGTGTGTGTGTGTGTGTGTGTGTGTGTGTGTGTGTGTGTGTGTGTGTGTGTGTGTGTGTGTGTGTGTGTGTGTCTCTCTGTTCGGGTTGAGAACAGACCTCCCATGTGTCACACCAGACACAAAAACGAAATTCTCCAGATTCTTGGCTGAGAGCTGTACACGTGGGAAACAGAAAACCCCTGCACCCAAAGGATTTTAATGGGGCGCAGCCACTAAATATTCTTCTCACTGAACGTTTTCAAGCTTCATGAAACCCGAAGCTTCTTCATTTCGGATATTGTGTGTGCTAAATACAGAGCAGCAAGAAAGTGGTGTGTTTGCAGTACATGTGGTTATAATGGAAAAGGACGTTTTAAAAGCAGCGTTTTCCCCCTCAGTCTTAATGTCGTGTGCACTCCAGTCCCAGTTCCCTCTAATCAGGGTTTAATTCCCGAGAGTGTTTGTGTACACGTGTTGGCTCAACTGCTTGTCCTCCTTTTGTGTTTCAGGCTCACCATACTACGACAACGTGAGGCCGCTGTCGTACCCCGACTCGGACGCCGTCATCATCTGCTTTGACATCAGCCGCCCAGAGACGCTGGACAGTGTTCTTAAAAAGGTGTGCACCATTTAAATTAAACCGTATAAACAGTTTATACTGAGTTCACAACCGTTTGCAAAAGGGCGCTTGTTCAGATAATGAGACGGGTATTTAAAAAAAATAAATAAATAAAATAATTTCCCTTTAGGTCAAATTAACCTGAACATACTGTCTGTAATAAGCATTTTTAAAATATTTATTCACTCTTTACTGTGGACGTTGTGCCAGGTGCATAAACTTTTACACTGTGTGTGTGTGTGTGTGTGTTGGTTTCACTCACTGTTTTACCTGAACACGACCTGAGCGTTAGGGAATGTTAGAAAGCACCCTGGCGCTGGGAAAGTATGTAGCTGCAAAGAGAGTCTGTGGTTTTAAACCACATCCCATCCAACAGAGGACACCTAATCCCAGTAAAACACCCGGAACAGGGATGTGGAAAGCAGACCCTCGTAACGAAACGACCGTTCTCAAACAAGTCAGTGGAGGCCGTACGGTGTCAAGTCAGCACACCGCTTTCCTTTAACCCCTCAGAGCTCTGGGAGAGAAATGGGAGAAGGTTGGATCGGCGTGTGGTTTTAGTCATTCAGCCCAGCCAGCGGGCGCACAGCACGAGTCTAATTCACGTGAGAAGTAACGGGTGCGTTATTGTTCGCACGGCAGCTAATGAATATTGAACTGACGTCCCGAGGCATTCCACTGCTCAGTCATGAGGGTGGAAAGCTGCCGGTTGATTTCATCCTGAAGTTGTATTGGTTAACTTTGTTTACGAGAAGGAGAAACTGATCCCAGGTCTGAGCAAAATGGCAGTGCCAAAGGATCATGGGAAAGGGAGCAAGGAAGGTGCTCATGTTCCTGAGGGAACAATCGGCTGTGTGTGTCCTAGTGAACCGGATCCTGGCGACCGCAGTAGAGATAAATGCTGCAGCATTGCATTATCAGAGATTAAACCCTCTGGTTTAGAGACACACACACACACACACACACACACACACACACACACACACACACTCCAGCTTGTTCTGTGTTCTGTTGGGGAAAGGAATGTGGATCACCTGTGAGACTGAAAGCAGAGAGATCAAGAGATAGACCCAGTGACGGATTTAAGAGCTCCCTACTGAGAGATGGCAAAGAATGTGGAATCTATCAAGAGAGGGTTAAAATACAATGGAAAAAATTGTAGAAAAGGGAAAATGCTTTTAAAGCTGTTCCTCAGGGTATCTGTAGATTTGCCGGTTTCCACAGGGCTCGTGGTTCACTCTGTTCTCTCCCCCTGTGTTAGTGGAAAGGAGAGATCCAGGAGTTCTGCCCCAACACGAAGATGCTGCTAGTCGGCTGCAAGTCGGACCTGAGAACAGACCTCAACACGTTAGTGGAGCTGTCCAATCACAGACAGATGCCAGTGTCGTATGATCAGGTGAGGCCCCAACACTGAAAACCATCTTCACGTGCTGTGTTAATGTGATTGCCACAAATGTGTCTTTAAGACTGCAGTTATGAACGCTGCAGCAGTGAACATTAGAGAATACAAGAGATATCACAGCTTTTTCCCCCCAAAGTGCTTCTCTCTCTCTCTCTCTCTCTCTAAGTAGCTTGGGTTTCTGTCTGCGTCCTTAATTACGTGAATCAGGTCATTTTTGGCTTATAATGAAAGTCATTCAGAAAGTAATTATGATGTTAAAGATTATGACTTCAAGATATCAGATGAAAGCTGTGAGTGAAATTGAGTATGGTGAGCTCCGTCAGGTCGGCGTAAATGAGCCAAAGTTGATCTGAGATCAGACACGCAGGCATCAACGATATCGGAGTGAATAAAGCTTTACCTGCTGGCAATAGTTTTATTTCAACATAAGTACTGACTAGGCTGAAATGCATGAAATACTACCTTTTGTGATATTCTGAATAAGTGTATTTCATTGTTCCGCCGTACAAACGTAAAATGTACAAAATATTTGGATGGAAAATAAACATCTCTCCTCCTTTCTGTTTCAGGGTTCCGCGATGGCTAAACAGATCTCCGCTCCGTACATCGAGTGTTCAGCGCTGCAGTCGGAGAACAGCGTGCGGGACATTTTCCACGTGGCCACTCTCGCCTGCGTCAACAAGAGCAACAAAACCGTCAAACGCAACAAATCCGTGCGCTCGGCCAAGCGCATCTCGCACATGCCTGGCAGGCCTGACCTGGCTGCCGTGGCAACGGACTTCCGCAAGGACAAAGCCAAGAGCTGCACAGTCATGTGATCTCGTCTAAGGAGAGAAAGGCGTTCTGGGACATGCGGGTGGAGAAACGGCGGGAGAAAGGGGTAACCATACAAGGGGGGGGAGGGGTTTAAAAAAAAGGGGGAAAAAAATGGAAAAAACAAAACAAAAAAAACAGCATTTCAAATGGGCGCAGTGAAGGAGCGACTCTTTCCTGTCCTGGTTTGCAGTCCTGTATGCAACCATTCCACTTCCTGTAACCTGACAGCAAGTGGAAACTGTCCTAAAGCCATGCCTCACCCATTCCCCCTAACCGCATCCCCTTAGAGGAAGTGCGCTCCCTCTAACACAACAAGAGGCCACGCTTCCGGATCCTGAAAGAAACGCGCTTCCTGATGGGAGGCGAAACAGGAACTTGTGGCTTCAGCAGAAAATATGAGGAGGAACTGGCCTCAGAGTTGAACCGTATCATATGAGACATGTCTTATCTTCACTTTGCCTTTTATTTGATTAGCAGGAGAGAACACCAGGTTGAGGCGTATAAACGGCTCCTGAAGAGCACCGAGAGAGAAGGAACGAGTGGGTTTGAGGAAGGGAGCCGAATCTTGGACTGCGTGAAACGTTCGCTTCTCTCCTTACTGAGAATAGCATGGAGCAGAAGAGAGAAATCTGTTCATCACTGTGCTTTTGGTTCACTTCTCTTTTTTGCATGGCCGCTTATCCAGATGTTTGCTCTCTTTATAGCTGAGCTCAGCTAAAATCCTTGAGGACATGCGGTCACCATGGATACACCACTTCTATAACCCATCTTTAGCCAGTTCAAAAGCAGATCACATTTTTGAGGTTTTTTTTTGTTGTTTTTTTTAAATAGAAAGAGGATTTGAGTCACTTTCTAACTCCCTGGCCCTGTGGCTAGGACTAAATAATTGACCGCACAGATCGGGTCAGGATGGAAGGGTTACTCCGAGCTCCAGATTTGCCCCAAAAAAAAAAAAAAAAAGTGTGCCGTCCTCCTGTTCTGTCTTCCGAATGGAACGCAGGGGTCGTAAAGATGTGTCGTTTGCCGAAGACCACAATTATTCGAACTTCAATTCATGCCACTTGAGACAAGCTGTTCAGTAGTGTTTGTTCAAGAAAAAAAAAGAAAAGAAAAGGAGGACAATCTTACAACAGTAGCTTCACCTTCGATCACAGCTGTTATATTCTTAACATTATACCACAGCGGTGTTGATGTGGCGAGGAGACATTTATTAGCATTCATGGAAAGGGTCTCCAGTGCAACAGTAAGTTTCCAGAACAGGAGTTTGCGTGTTCTGATTTCTCAGTAACATGAAAAGTGGTGGTTTTTTTTTTTTTTTGGTTTTCAAGAGAGGGGGAAAAAGAGAGGCTGGTGAAGGAACGACTGTAGCTGCTATAACGCAAGTGATGAGATTGACCTTGTTCCTTGTTGCATTAAATGTTAACTATAAAAAGTATGATGTGGCATTTCATTAGATAATATCAAATTGCTGTTGTATAAGAGGAATAAAACGCTTCAGGATGTGGTGTTATTGGAAAATAATCAGCTTAAGGGTGTAATAGTAACTCGGCTGTGTCAGATTCCCCCCACCCCACCCCCCCCCCCCCACCCCCGGTTGTTGATTCCTTTCCTATGACAGTGCACCCCGTGTTTTATATCCTTATTTAAAATGCCTTTAAGCAGAAATAACACCGGTTTGGCTGTTAGGGTTTCTTATTGGAACTTACCCACGAGGGAACTTGGAGGGAGGGACCACAGTGACCCGTCGCTTGCTAGTTAAACATGGCTTTAATTATAACCCTTAACTAACAGGTGTTGCATAAGCCTAGCTGTTCAGCTTTAATTAACCAGACATCACAGAGACGCTATTCCAGTACTCACCAGCAGCGAAAGGAATTCGTTCATGACTGGTTTACGGTGGTTTGATTTTAAAATCGTTGGTTTTGTCTGTGGAGAGTGGAACGGCCTCGGTGCGAGACTGTTGATCTGTCCTTGGCGTGGCACTATGCAGGTCATGCAGTAGAAGCGATTGAGGCGAAAGGTGTCGTGTCTGATTGAAGGACAGGTCAACTTTTAGTGCTGCAGAGAGAGAGAGAGAGAGAGAGAGAGAGAGAGAAGGTGCACCCCGTTTAAAGCCAGTAGTTGTTTTTTTTGGGGGGGAAATTTTAGACCACTGCGTACGTTGCAGGTCAGTAGTTGCACTTTGAGTTTGATCTTTTACAAAGAATTTTTCCTTTATGCATTTCTTGTCTTTAATTTAAGACCTTTAGGCAGTTTTCGTGTCTATTCACATAGGCAGTATTAATGTCTCCCCTTTTGTATTTAAGTGTTAAATTGTGTAGTTGCTATAAAAATGAGGCAAATTTTTATTTTCTTCAAATCCACTAGTGTTTTGTTGGTCTGCATTAATATTTATTGAATTGTTCCTTTTTTTTTTTTTTTTTTTTGCTCTAATGATAAATGTAAAAACAAATTAAAAGCATTTTGATATGAAATTATGACTGCTTCATTGCTTGACTTCCTTTGTTTCCCCCTGTCGGTTAAGGAAGTTGCTGCACAGCAAAGGCTCACGTGGTATCGGGTGCCTGCGTACAGTCAAAGCCAGAACTGCAAACATATGACTGAGACTATGAGCAGTAACTCATGGTTAAGCATATGCTCGTCATTCTGGGAGACGACGTGAGGAAGAAACCTTGAGAGGAACCAGACTCAAAAGGGAACCCATCCTCATCTGCGTGACACCCGCTAGTGCCGTTATATAAATCAGTTCTCTTCTGTAAGTAGTGCGAAGTGTGTTAAAAAGAACTTGAGTAGGAGCATCATTAGAGTTTTAACTTGAAGTCACGAACTGTTCAGTGACGGAGACTTGAGCCTAAACTGTTCTTGGTGATTGCGGTCTTTAGGCTCTACAAGAAAGAACGTCCACAGCCGTCTTAAATAAAAAGTCAAAACACATAATAAAAAAAGAGCGAGAGAGAAAATAGTCAGCAATTATTTCCTCACCGATGTTAGCCGAGTAAACGACGAAACCAGACGGGATATCTTTCAGTGGTCATAGCGAGAGGTTGAGGAGAGTAGAAGGAGAGTAGTATGTATTTATGAGAGAGATCAAGTCCATATATTAAGTATTAAAATGGGTAGATGTGTAGAGACGCGTATCTAACGTAACTACCTTCAGCACTGCAGAAAGATGTGTGTTTCTGAGCATGTATCTGGGAATGTCTGAATTTTCTGTGCATATACACACACACACACTATTAAGCAAAGTTTGTGTGTGTTTTTATAAATTCTGTCCATTTGCTGAAGGAAGGAATGCACATGGTAGATAAATTAGCTGAACTTAATGGGGTGTATTGAGGCATGTGCACGTAGCTCGGAAGATCTGCTAAAGGATGGGTGGCTTCACCTCATATCTCTTACACACACACACACACACACACCTATAACACCTGTTGGGTGCAAGGGAAATGAAATCATGGCTATACAGCTAACACACACACACATAGGCCAGAGGATGTAATTGAATTACCGTTCGCCTAAGGGATGTTTCTCATGGTGCATGATGTCATGTGATATTTCTGTCTTTCTGTCTTTCTCTGGGATCAATCATTTGTTACGTCTGAATAGATGCGAATAAACCGCACAAATTTCTTTTTCAGCAACGCGTCAGTTTTATTGACCTAACCTCGTAAATTGAGGCGTAATGTCGTTAAAACGTGATCGGTCTACTGAGGCTGAGCTTTAGCATCCAAGTTCCCTCCCGCAGTCTGCCACATAGCATGTTTTTCAGCTTTTCAGTGCTCTCCACAAAGACAGCTGATTAATGAAACTGTCTTTTAAGATCCTTTGGCTCCCTGGCAATCTTTGAAGTAATCAAGTACTATAAATAGTATACAGTACCTAAATTACTCTCCTAAATAGTACAGTACCGTGGTATATCCATCCATCCGTCCCGATGAAAGTCTCCTTCGCCACTGGACTACAGTTTAATCATTTTTGGAAGACAGCAAATGGAGAATCAGTGAATCAATCTGTCTGTCTTCCTGCCTGCCTGCCTCTTCTACTGTCCTCAGGTCCAACAGAAGTTGTCTGTGGAAACTGAAATGAACTGTATAAAGCTTATAAACATTATCTTGAGACTCGAGAAGACAACATTCTTCACTCGAGAGAGAGAGACACAAACACGCACACACAAAGACTGGATCAATATCTGTCGTCTGAGGTGCTTTGTGCCTCAGATCCTCCCGCTGGGACAATCAGTCATGCACAGCTGCAGAACAGAGAGACTTAAAGCTGCTAAAGAAAAACCTGGAAGTTGTCAGCTATTTTGTGTAGGTGCACATAGTAGGGTCCCAGATGCTCATTCCACAGCCAAGACCTCCCTTTATCTGAAAACACACACACACACACACACACACAAGCACAAACCTTTTGAAAGAAACAGGAAGAAAGATACGTCTGTCTCTCTGGCTGAGCTTATCTATCTATCTCTCTATCTATCTATCTATGCACATATCTTTCTCTTATTCTGTCTGCTTTCCTCCTGTCTGTCCATCCGCATATCATTTTCTCTGTCTCTTTGTATATTTGTCGGCCCGCCCACACGACCCCCTGTCTGTCATTGTCTTTGTCTAATTTTTTGCTTGTTTTTAGTTTTGTCTTTTAGTCTATACAAATTATATTTGTCCATCTCTCTCTCTCTCTCTCTCTCTCTCTCTCTCTGTGTGTGTGTGTGTGTTTTACTGTCTCACCCCATTCTCCCTCTCTCCTTGGTGTTACTCATACACGTATATCATGTTGCACTAGCAATGAGCTCATTAATACTGCAAGAAATGTCAGAGGCATCAAAGCAAGCTAGCAAAGCTCTGTATTTCCTGAGTGTTGCTTCTGTTCTTGGTTGTTTCTCTCAAACGCACTCCATATTTGTTCAGATTAAATGAAAAACTAGAACACTTGAAGGAAGGTACAATTAAATGCAGGTTTCACAAACACACGCACACACACACACAAGCACATGTGCAAAAACAAAAAAACAGTACGTTTTGGTCAGCTGAGGTGAGCGGAAGCCTGCGGTTCACTCATCAGTAGACACACACGCGCACACACACATGCCAGTCTGTAAATGCTGGGCTGCTGCTCTCCAGCTCAGCTTCCCATATGGTACTGCCCCGATTCCATGTTCCTGACACACACACACACACACACACCCACACAGTCAGAACCAGCCAGTTCCTCTTATCAGTCATTTCCTTTCACTTGGCCATCTGCTTGTGTGTGTGTGTGTGTGTGTGTGTGTGTGTGTGCGCGCGCCCTGCTGACTGGTACAATTCCTACATTTTTCTGTCCATCATTTCATGCACATCCTTTCTTTTTCTCTCACAGACATTAATTTGTTCATTCCTCCATCCATCGATTCATTTTCATTCATTACTGAGGAGGGTCTGTCTCTGACCACAGATCAGTAGGCGTGTCTTTGAACCAACGCACAAACTAGAAATCATGCCATTTAATTATCACACCATAAACAAAAATGGCCTCGAAAGCAAAATGTGGGAATTTCTTTACAGTAATCTCCACTTTAATTAGTAATAATCTTCACTGAATTGCTTTCACTGTCACCTCTTGCTTGTCCATCTTTTTTGTGTATGATGCTGGAGCGCTTAAATTGGATCTTTAGCCTTTCAGACCTTTTGAGTGGCCAGGTTTTTAACACTAAAAAACAGAAATCAGTCAGGTTATCTCATGTTAGCTAACTTGTTAGCAGTCATAGTAAACATTTATGACTAAAAAAAAGAAATCCTGTCAGGTTAAATCATGTTAACTCATTTAGCATTCATAGTGAACGTTTATGACTAAAAAACAAACAAAACAAAACAGAAATCCTGTCAGGTTATCTTATGTTAGCTAACTTGTTAGCATTCATAGTAAACATTTATGACTAAAAAAACAAAATCGTGTCATGCTATCTCATGTTAGCTAACTTTTTAGCAGTCCTAGTGAACATTTATGACTAAAAAACAGAAACCTTCTCAGTTTACCTCATGTTAGCTTATTAGCATTCATAGTAAACATTTGACTAAAAAAACAAAAAAACAAATCCTGTCAGGTTACCTCATGTTAGCTACTGTAGCTTATTGTCCTTACTAGTGAACATTGACCAAAACAAATAAACAAACAAACAAAAAAATCCTGCCAGGTTAGCTCATATTAGCTAGCAAGCAATTATCTGCAAACCCCATTGAATTTATTTTGCTGTGTTTTAACAAAGCTTGTGTGTGTGTGTGTGTGTGTGTGTGTGTGTGTATATATGTATATGTCTACCCAAATATCAGTAATAGTGCCGATTTAAACAAAGCTGCTAAAATTGCTATGGTGTTTGTCTGTGTCTGTGTCTGTGTGTGTGTGTGTGTGTGTGTGTGTACGTGTTTGTGTGTGTGTGTGTCCATCCTTTCTCAGTAATTGCCCCATTACTCGAGTGTGTTATCAGCGCTCATCTCTCCCATTAGAGTCAGTCACAACCCCCTTTACTGCTCTCAGTCTCCTCTTTTAATGCAGTTACATTAACCTCCAGAGCAAACACACACACACACACACACACACACACACACACACACACACACACACACACACACACACACACCTTTCAGAGACTGAGGAGAGGAAGAGAAAGAGACATAGACGAGCAAACTGAGAATTATCAGGACTCAGACATTGCAGCTGTCATTATCACTAATCTCTCAATGGCTGTCTTTTATGTCTGCAGTTCTGCCTGCCTGTCTGTCTCTCTCTTCTGTCTGTCTCTCTCTTCTGTCTGTCTCTCTTCTGTCTGTCTCTCTTCTGTTTGTCTCTCTTTTCTGTCTGCATGCTTGTCTCTCTCTACTTTCTCTGTTCCTACTTTTCTGTCTGTCCATATGTCTACCTACACTTCTTGTGCAGACTTTCTTTCTTTCTTTCTTTCTTTCTTTCTTTCTTTCTTTCTTTCTTCCTTCCTTCCTTCCTTCCTTCCAGATACTGCTGCTGTCATTATCTCTGATCTCTCAAGGACTCTCTTCTGTCTGTCTGTCCATCTCTGTGTCTGTCTGTCTGTCCAGGTTCTTTTTTTTCTTTTTGTCTGTCCAATTTCTTTCTTTCTTTCTTTCTTTCTTTCTTTCTTTCTTTCTGTCGGTCTGTCTGTCTGTCTGAATTTTTTGTCTAGCTTTCTGATTACCTGTCTGTGATTTTTTTTTTTCCCCCCTGGTTTTGCGTCTTTCTTTCTCTGTCTGTTGATCTCTTGGTCTGTTTTTTTTTTCTGTCTCTCTGTCTGCCGTATTTTCTGCCTGTCTGTCCATCCGCCTCCTCTACATCTGTCTGTGTCTTTCCATCTTTTCCTTTCTGCCTCTTTTTCTGTCCAAGTACCTTCTATCTGTAGATGCTGTATGAGTGTCTTCCTGTCTGTCTGCCTGTATTCATCTACTCTCTGTCTGTCTCTCTGTCTGTCTCTCTGTTTGTCTTGCTGGCTGCTTTACTGTCTGTCTTACTCTGTTTCTTTCTGTCTTCCAGCCTGCTTGCATGTCTCTCTTTTTTGTCTTTCTGACTTTTCTCTTTATCTGCCCACTTTTTTCCATGTGAAAATGGACTATATTGCATTTCATTGTCAGTATGTAATAGAACTATGTATTGAATAGATTGTGATGCATACACTATATTACATTTTGTATGGGTGTCTCTGTCTGTCTGTCTGCTCCTAGCTAGCTGGGTGCTTCACCGTCTGCTGAACGAGTCTGGACTGTTTAATGGCCTCTTTAGATAACGCTCTAGCGAGTTGTTTGGGCTTGTTGTGCGTCAAGAGAAGCGTTTAATACACTGACCAACACTAAAGTGGGATAATTGCTGAGTGTGTGTGCTTTGGCACAAAGAGGGAGCATTATATGCATTAGAAAGGCAGAGAGATGTCTATCAGCATCCAGCACAAAGGGGGGAAATATGAGGACGCTGTATATTGTGATAACTAGAAAGCCTGATAATTACTCTAATTTCAATAACAATAGTGTTTTTAGTGATAGGTCGTCTGGGGTTTTTTATATGCTCATTTCCAATCGCCCATTTGAGAATGTTATATAGACATAAAATGAATATCTTTTATAAAAAAAAAAAAAAAAAAGACAACATTTTATCCGAAGCACCCAGGTACCAAGGAGATCAGGATAACTGAGATCTTAGATAGAGCACTTTAAACACACACATTCCACTGTCAGTAGAAGTTGGTGCGGAGATACACTCCAACACAAAGTCCGCATCAGCTACGATTGCGTTAAGAAAGAACCTTTTATTCTGGTGCATTCAACACTTGAATAGCCTACCGTGTTAGTTTGATACAGTAGTGTGTGTGAGAGAAAGCAAATGCAATTCTGTCTTTATCTCTCTCTTCTCTTTTTCAGCCATTTCTTAGGAAATCCTGGCATCCAGTCATAAATTAACAGTGGACCACTTTGGTTTTCTGCATCACTTCATTCTGCTGGGTAGCATTCCACTCCGCATATGCTACTAATTGTAATGCTAATGAAATGGCGAGATGGGACGGATTATACGGTCCTGGAGTGGGCTGGAGGGGGCAAATGGAGACGGGGAGAGGGAGCACAAAAAGAGAGGGCATAGGGAGGGAGGGACGGAAAGATATTCCATCTTAATGGGGTGGAGCTGAGAACAAAGACAGAGACGTCAGGCCTCACAGTCAGAGTTCTTATCAAATGCCTACCATATACAATGGGATACGCCAGTCAAACACTTGCACCTGTATTGGTGTACTTGTAGAACCCAAATGGGACAGAATGACTTGTGATGTCCTTTTGGTGGTCCTCAATATTATATAGAGAACTGGGTAAATGTTGTATTCTTTCTTTTTCATTCCTCATGGGCAAAATCCATTTCCCTCATGGGATCTAAGGTATGTCTTTTGTCCTCTTGTGATTGGAGTGATAATGTCCCCATGAAGCTATAAATACCACCTTCCCAGACATACACATACAGTTTGGCAAAGCTTCGTGCTGCTTATTCCATACTGGTAGGCCAGAAGGAGAACAGGGTCCAAAAACCTGACTCCTGGTCCTGGTCAGCTGCTTCTCATTCATCGGTCATCAAAAGGCATTTGTGACACAAATCTGTATTATTGCTGGATCAGATAAAAACATTTATTAATGGTGTGTTCAATCTGGTTGAATGTTTCATTGACCCAGTCTTCTTAGATTTTATAGCAGTATAGTTGTAAAACACAAATTTACCTTCCAATCTATTCACTTCTACTTCCACTGCATGTCTTTCTTAGTGCTCACATTTGTGTCTTATACTTCAGCACTTCATGATGACTTCTTTTCCTGGACACAGAATGTGTCTCAAAAGAGAGCAATTTAAATGCCAACATACTGTATCTTTCCTTAAAGCGCAAAAAGGCAGGAGACGCTGACTGGAGGGTTCTCGAAAACCCTTCCTTGTGCCGATTGACCATCATAGCATCGTAACTGCCAAAAGACAGAAAGCCTATTTTTTTTAAAACAAAATAATTTTACTATACTTTATCATGGTGGCATGATGGTGAAGCAAGTAGCCTTTAAATTGTCCCAAAGTGTGGATGTGTGTGTGCATGGTGCACTGTGATCCCATCCAGGGTGTATTCCTGTCTCACTCCCAGGATTCCCAGTGTTCCCAGGATATAGTCTAGATCTACTGCCAACTTGACCACGATAAAGTGGTTACTAAAGATGAATGAATAAGAAAAAATAATAATCTTATCACACATGATCCAGAAATGCTAAAGCCACAAACTAATGGACAAGTGGACTAATGTCGACTAATGTCAACACAATGTCAAATGTCAACCCATCAAAACAAGGTGAGTGAGAACGGACCCATACTTTCCCAGTGCATTTTTTTGTACCTTGAGAATTGGGGAAATTGTATCCGCCTGTCTTTTTAATCAGTCTTTCTATCTGTCCACGCAGAAAAACGAGATACATTGCAATATATAATATAAATATGAATAGAATACATATCTGTAATATATTTTGACAGTGATACATTATGTACGAGTGTTACCGTCTTTCTGTCTGCTCCTGGCTAGCTGTGTGCTCCCCTGTCTGATGAATGAGTCTGGACCATTTAATCGCCTCTTTCGTTAACACTCTAGTGAGTTGTTTGGACATGTTGTGCGTCAAGAGAAGCATTTATGCAATTAATACACAGACGAACACTAAAGTGGGTTAATTGCCGACTGTGTGTGCTTTGGCACAAAGAGGGAGCGTTGTATTTATCTGATAAGCAGAGAGATGTCTGTAGCTATCCAGCATAAATTATTTATAATCGTACTATCGGGTGTCCTTCTGAGCCTGGTTCCTCTCAAGGTTTCTTCCTCATGTCGTCTCAGGGAGTTTTTCCTTGCCACAGTCACCTCTGGCTTGCTCATTAGGGATAAATTCATAGGCTTAAGATTTATTTCCTGAATTTACAGATTTCTTTAAAGCTGCTTTGTGATCATGTCCATTCTTAAAAGCGCTATACAAATAAAATTGAATTGAATTGAATTGAATAAAGGGGGGAAATATGAGGACCCTGACCCTGAGGAGAGATGTTGTACCACCTTCATCAGGACCGAAACGCTGTTTCAGTCATCATGAATGAAAACAATGTATAGATGCATTGAAGCTGTTCTGGTAATTGATCTTGTCTAGTCTGAATTTGCCTTTAGACAGATATAAGTCCTGCTGTAAGCCCCTGTGCTCTGATTGGTTCGAGTGGCTCCAAAATGGTATGGTTTTTGGAATGTTCCTGTTGTGATGGCAAGCTGCACAGCAGTAAAGATGGATGAGACTTTCTCAAAGATAATAAAGGTTTGACCCCTGGAGCATCTACTTGATCTTACTGGCTCTCTTACTCTTACAGTTAGCCCTGAGAGGTGCCTCTCTCTCTCTCTCTCACACACACACACACACACACATTCAGTCATTCTCTGTGTTTCTCAGACACATTACCCAGTCTCATATCTGTCCGCTCCTAAGAGGAAGACCTAATCGGATCAATCTTGGCCTTGAGGCACTGATGGTAATTTCTTCTAGAGATGTTTGTCCATTTAAACCAATGACATGAGCCTGCAAAAGCAAATTAGGAAGAATTTGGACAAAGAAATTGTATGAGCGGTCAGTAACCGCTTTATCCTGATCAGGACCATGGTGAATTGGATCCCATCTTGGGAACACGAGGCGGTGTACTAGGAGGAAATCCAGCCAGTCGATTGCAGGGCATCATTTACAAAGGCAATCATGCACTCAATCACACCTAGGAGGCAATTTAGTGTAGCCAGTCCACCTGCCAGCATGTTTCTGGTAGGTGAGAGGCAACAGAGGAAACCCACAAGGATACAGGGAGAAAGTCATATCCATAGTTTACTAACATCATGCTAACACACCAGTCACCCATGGAAATTGAGTTCCTGTAGTAAAGTATGACGAGAAAGACATTCAGGTGACCTTAAGGTATGGTTAAGGTTTCCTGATGACAGTAAGAGGACAGCTAACCAATGTGTGTGCTGTTCTAGGAAAATAAAAGATACCATCTGGTAGTTGATAGCTCTTCTAATAGCTCGAAGTGTTTTATTCCTCTTAGACCGCAGCGATTTGCTGACGCAAATGATATTTTAAAAATTAATTAAAGAGCATCATATGTTTTATCTGCTTATAGTGATATAATGTCGGTGAAGATCCGCAGATCCATTTATTGTTTTGATATGTGATGTGAATTATAGCAGAGTTTCTATCATAGAAAATGAATCAACACCGTCTGCCCAATCAGAATCGAGAATTCAGCAGCGCTGTGGTATAAAAAATATTCACAGTATAGGTTTTAAAAGCTTTTTTTATGTTCCAACAACGCAGGAAGGAAGTCTAATGATCATTTTAGCAAATATTAGATTAACCTTATGTCTTCATGACATTCATTAGGAACCCCAGAAACTCGCTCACACTCATTTAACGACTTGTATAGTGTAAAGGGTGACTGTAGCAAAAAAAGGAAAATCATTTCAAAACTGCTTAATATGACCTACTGCATATGTATTTGGAGGATTAAGTCACTTTAGGAACACTATTAAGCAGTGCTAATATCAGTGTGTGTGTGTGTGTGTGTGCGCGTGTGTGTATTTTTTAATGTGCGTACATATCTGATGACCTCTTCCTCAGACTTTGAACAATCAATATCTTATACATGAACAGTTTTCCGTCATTGTTTCATTTCATAAAGTGCTCCCTTCCTCCCTTGGGAGTGCACTTTGCACATTTAAACCATGCTAGAAAGCCACGTGCACTTTATTTATGCTAATCGTTGCAGAAAAGGAAGTTGCAAATCCTTTTAAATGGGAATCAATGCTACAGGAAGTAGTAATGTTCAGTCCGCTGAGCCTTGAAGAATAATATGACATAAACGGTTTAGCTGAGTTCTAATGTGACGCTATTTCCAAATATTGACGATGACATGGTATTCAGTATGCACATACTATACAGCCATATGGTATAAAAAAAAATGATATCACAGCACTGCTGAATTCTTGAATCTGATTGGTCAAAAGGTGTTCATTAGTTTTCTATAGCAGCAGTTCCATTACTGCACTCATTCTAATATGTTATTGTTTCTCTAGTAACAGGTCATACATAAGTACTTTGATGGTGGATGCGCCACAGAATATAAGTCTAATTAAAAAAAATTGGATTAAAAAAATGTTAGCGGAGAAAGGAATCTGTGTAAACGTTTGTGGAAGGAGTCTCTGTAGTGTTGGTGATACGTTTGTAATACGTTTTCTGCCAAAGGAAAGTCTTCAGGATAGAGGATACTGTGCTTTGTGGTAACAAAAAAGAGTACATCAATATTATTCATAAAGCCTGAAAATCAATAATTGTAATCTTGGCGCTCCATTTTTTTTTAAACTTCTTTAACTTGGTTTGACCCAATAAACAGTGCTTCGACCCAGTAAACCCTTTTACTACTGTGCTGTGTTTCTGCTGAATTGATGCACTTATTAAATTAGAAACCATCTCGGGGTCTCACAGGGGGATCGGTTTACTGGTTTATGACCCATAATCAATTACAATGGGGTAGATTTTTAAAGACCGGCTTGTTTTTAATCTTCATTTTCAGACCCTTTCTTAAAGTCCGTTCTTAAAATTCCTGGATTAATATCTAAGCGACCTTTGAATCAGATTCAAAGTCGTCTCAAGAGAGTAATATGTAGATACTCGGGGCGATCTAATAAAACACCTCAGCTGCATCAGTAATGAATCAAAGCATGTGTGTGTGTGTGTGTGTGTGTGTGTGTGTGTGTGTGTGTTGATTAATGGCTGAGCAAAGACAAATCCTGGAATTTTAAACTACATGAGACGAGTAATGTCTTAAATGGAGGTCAGTGTGAGAAAATCGGCACTTCTTCTCATGTTTAACGAGTAAAACTCGCATCAGCCCCTGTTTGAACCTGTATGTGGTGCATGTTGGGGAAACGAATTAGCAATTGATCATGGCGAACCCTGGGAGCAGGCTTGTGCAAATAATCACTCAGGCATGTAATTATACTGTGAAGGTTGCTCAGTACCAGTGCTTGAAGCATCAGGATTTGTGTGTATAATAGAACTTTTCCTTCCAGTAGCTGTTTAAGTAATATACTGTATTTTTCCTCGGGGAAGGGGGGGGGATACGGTGGCTTAGTGGTTAGCCAGGGTCGGGGGCTCAATTCCCACCTCCACTCTGTGTTTCGCAGAGCTTGCATATTCTCCCTGTGGTTTGGGGGTTTCCTCTGGGTACACTGGTACCCAGTCCAAAAACATGTGCTGTAGGCTGATTGCCATCTCCAAATTGTCTGTAGTGTGTGAATGGGTGTGTGCATGGTGTCCATGGTGTCCCCCGGCTTGTGCCCCGAGTCCCCCCGGGATAGACTCCAGGCTCCCTGCGACCCAGTGTAGGATAAAGGGTATAGAAGATGGAGGGATGGATGGATGGATTTTGGCTATACCGCCAAATGAAATGGAAGTTAAATTCACAGCATTTATATCTAACAGCATTTATATGTGATAGTGTGAGTGATTTCATGATTGGGGTGCCATTTAGCCCTGGCAACTTTTCAAAATGAAACGTTATTTTGAATAATTTTCAATGTTAAATCTAAGCAAACACACATTTAAGCATTCAAAAGCATGGTAACCTCATCTCAGGCAACAGTCTCACTGTTTGGTTTCTTTGCCGACATATTGCTCTTAAATAAGTAACATGGGTGAGTTTTAGCATCGAATTAACAAATATACAAAATGTACTAACTAGCATGCATTCTAATGGCATTTAGGCCTTTCTAATGATTATTCTAAATTAATAATTTACTTGTAATCTGTACTTCGGATAACAGCGTTGTACTCGTCAGGCAATATCATTGAAAACAATGAAAGAAAAATGTGTGAATTTGCTTTTCTTATTTATTTAATTTTAAATACCCATGATCCTTGAGAAATCAAGGTGATACACTTGACTTTTTTCATAGCGGCGAGTGAATGCTGTGCGTTTTTCATTACCTATAAGGGATGACTCCTGGAAAATGACGGTGACTCAAGCACTGAGCTGTTAAATGGATTCACGCGTTAATGAAAAGTATTTTAATTAGTGCATTTCAAGGTAAAGTGTAGATGTTGTTGTTATCACCAGTGTTTCAATGGATTTCTATGGGGTTTAGACTTCACTTACGTGAATGAAAAAGAATCGAGACAGGACGATTTGAGCGTGATCACGGGCACACGTTTTACACCTCTAATGCAGCTGGTGTGGACAGAAAAACACTGACTGTAAAAACATGTTTTGAAGCCATTAGATAAAATAACATTGTCCCTAACAACTAGGGATATTGTAATATCGTTGAATAGTTGAATAGTTAAAATGTTTTTTGGCTGATTAAATAGAGTGTGTCTTCGTAATTCTGTAAATAATATGCATGTATGTTTCAAACATTGCAATTTGGTGTTTTATTCATTGCAGAGCTTTAAAACTGGAACATGTACTATGCCAATAAAGGGGGCACTTACTTCCCCCCCACTTCAAGCACTGGTGAGTGCAATAATATTATCATCATCTGCGGAGGCAATGCGACTTTGTATATTTGTGTTGAGATTTTGTATTTATAGTGAGTTTCCTTCTCTCCATTAGCAACTCAACACAGTTTGATTGGTTTTGTTCTATTTTGTTTCACTTATTTTTGCCATTTGCTACCGTTATATTTTAACACCTTTTAAACCACATCAAAACATACTTTCCAGAATAATAACGTTCGTTGTAATTATTCAATCAAATATTGTGGTACATGTTTTTAATTGTATTCTTGTTTAGATCAGCTCGGAGTTTCCTCAGTGTGCCAGATGTTACTGATGTGTGAAGCTTTGAACACCGCTCTGAAGACTGCTGCGCTGAAATCAAGTGCCTTTGTGTAAAGGTCTAAGCCAATTTTAGCCTTTTCACACACCTGCATCTAACTACTGAAAGAAAGAAGTGTTCCTGAAGAGCGAGATGAGCTTTGTCCTTTGTTCCTATAAATGGCTTTTGTTGGTTTCCACGGTACTGAAGCGGATGGTAGTCAGCTCAATCCCGGATACACCACTTCCCTTCATCCTTGTGTCACAGGAAACAGGAAGCTATCTGCTTACGCTATGTCCTGTCTCTGAGGTCGCTCCTTGTACACTTCCTGTGGAGAGGAAGCATGGGAAAATTCATATGGCATGAAAGTGTGAAAATGGAAAAAAAAAAAAAAAACGATAATCGTAGTACAGTATGCATGTAATGGTTTATAATTTATTTATACCACAGCACCCATGAATTCTTGATTCTGATTGGTTACGAGATTGGTTGCCTAATTTCCTTTAACAGCAGCTCTGATGATGCTTCCATCTGAAGAAGGTTTATATTAATGCGCTTGCTCAAATACGTTATCGTTTCTATGGTAACAACGTACAGAAGGATTTATAGAAGGAGTCTCCAGTGTCAGGACAGGACTGGGGGCTTTGCGTTTTTTCGCCTTTCGCTGTAATTACAGTTATACGGTTGTTGTTTTTTTTGCATCATAAATATTCATCATAAATATGTTGAAACATCTTAACAAAAGTATACAAAATGCATCTTTGTGAAGCAATTATTTGATTTGACACACAAAAGCATCAGATTACACAATACCAACTTGCTAAAAACGAGTAATTGTGTTTAAATTAAAAATTTAGTTTGAAACAATGGAAATGAATGAACAAATAGACAGAACAAGCTCTTTTTTTCACCTCATATAAGTGCGCACTGTATCGTTGTATGTACTGTAAGTCTAAAACACATTTAAAGTATCACGCTGCTTTAAAAATGCTATTGTGACCTAGAAATTCTTTACAGTGTTAGCAATTTTAATCCAAAATCCAATGCTCGTCAATTACAAATTCATGAAAACAAAGATAAATCGGTAAAGACATCTAAAGAGCTGGAAGCAGAGAATGGTTTTGTATACTTGTTTTGTCTCAAAATATTACTACTAAAAATAACAATATCAGCAAGTTGATAAAATCTGATTTTAGTCACATTGTGTAGTAGGAATATGAAGGATGACTTTTTTTGTCAAGTGTTACGGGTTTGCCTGTGATCTGTCCTTTTTTTAGTAGAAAAGAACTTTTGATTTAAAATTCTCTCTTTGAGTGTGTGTGTGTGTGTGTGTGTAAGAGAGAGAGAGAGACGCACACACAGACAAACTCACCCCCATACTTTCTTCTAGGATCCATTGAACGATCCATTCCACATTCAGATTCAGAGTCAAGTGAGAGAGTGTTTCTTTGGTGTGTGACTCACTGGGTCTTTTCAGCCTGCTCTTCTTCCACTGGGATGTTTTCAGGGCTGTGCATCTGCACGTATATGTGTTTTGTGTTTGTTGGCAGAGATGCCAGTCTTTCTGTAGTCAAAATCCTGAATCCTTAAGTCTTTATTGCGGATATTGAGAATGGCACACACACACACACACACACACACACACACAGACAGACTTACATTAATCAGTGTCACTAATCATGTTCGTTAATGTTATAAAATCCTCACTGACATGTCTGCTGCTTGTGTCAGTCTTTAAACGATCTTGGAAACGTGCACATTCTGCATGCAAATGACTCCTCTATAGTTACACCCTGACCACGCCCCTTTTTTTTAAATGAGCGTCTCTTGCATATTGTGCATACTGTAAATACCTAGACTTTGTGAAGTCTTTCAATTCCATTTCACTTCTGTCTTCAACAACAATTTGATGATTTTCAAGTAGACATTGCATACACTGCCAAAAAAAATACAATTCAGTACCTTGAATGAAGTCGAAATTGAGCTAGTGTTTCCCATTATAAGATGAAAAGAAACCAAATATAAGATTATAAAGCCTATTTCTGTGCCCAATTTTACTAAGTTCAAGCTTGACATAGTCTTGTTTTACTGGCAGACAGTTTATTTTTAGCATTTAATATAATGTAAAGCCCTTGTCTAGAAATACAGTAGGTATAATAATCTTATATTTGGTTTGTTGCAATCATAAAATAGGAAATGCTACATAAATTTGACTACATTTAAAAAAAAATTCACTTGGCATTTTTTTTGGAGCAAGAATAATTGTATGGCGATTTGTATTGTCTGTTTCCTTTCAAAGATTTTCAGAGCTATGTCAGTGTACTAACTAGCTAACCAGCAAGCTTGTGTGCTAACTACCTATTATGCTAATTATCTATCTTGGGAACTGGCTAGAAGCATCTGGAGAAGCCGGCTACATAAAACACAAAGATCGCAACAGCGCCACCAATGGTCGTAAGAAAAGTCCACTGAATGGTATGAAGAAGCAAGGCTGGGGCTGAATTCCTTCTAGCCCAGACTGTAGATTTCATGCAGCTTGTCGTGTCAGGTGATTAGACATCCATTCTGATAGATCTGATCTCCATTTGGGCTCATATTTTATCATTTTCCCCCCCAAATTCCTTTGGCAGAAAAACTAAAAGTTGACAGGCTAAGCACACATTGTCCAATCAAAATACAAATTACGCAATAGGACTGACGACAGAACCATAAGTTTCATGGAGTTTTTGTTTTGTTTTGTTTTGTAATGAAATTGTCACAACTTTTCTGTTTAGCATATTTGGCATTGTCAAGCTACTCTTTAATATTCCTATCTAATATAATGAGTATTCTGTCATTCATATGTTCATTCATAAAATTTCATCAAGATTTTGATCTTCTGAAAAACAAACTGCATTGAAGTGCAGTGCTTTCTGGGAAAGTTTTGTTCCTCAAGTTCCTGGAGTCGATCCCTCAGGTGAACACTGAATAGATGGTTCCTCTTGGCTTATTGTCCATCAGGTTAGGTGTCACCCTCTGACGCTAAACACATGAGCTCTCTCCCTCTGTGTGTGTGTGTGTGTGTGTCCGTATCCTGCTGGAATGATTCAGGAAACCATGGCAACGGCACACACTGAGGGCTGTCCCAGATATGTGACAGTGTTGCTTCCTATGATCTCATAACAAAAAACCCGAACAATGCCTGAGTGGGAGAGAACTCACTGTATGTTTCCTGATTTCATAAAACAGTAACATTTATGAATGTCAAGGTTAAGAATAATGTTAAGATCGGACACAGCTGCAGTTTCTCCAAGAAGCCAATGAATAAAACAGCATTCTAGTTCAGTAGCCATTCCGTTCAAACTGAATATGTGAACATGATTTCTTTTAGTTTCCTGAAACCCTGAACTGCAAGGGTTTACAAAAAAGTGCTGTTGTTATTTCAACATCTCATTTTTTTCCATTTCAAGATAAGTGTTGCCGTCTCAAGCTCCATGTCTCCTGGTTCGATCCTGAGCTCAGGTTATTATCTGTGTAGAGTTTCACATGTTCTCCCCATGTCCATGTGGGTTGCCTCCAGGTTCTCTGGTTTCCCCCCACCTCTGAAAACATGCTGGTGGTTTGTCTGAGATAAATTGCCCCTAGATGTGAATGCGTGTGTGTGTATGTACATAGTGCCTAGTGATGAATTAGCGTCCCATCCTGGGTGTAATCCCACCTCACACCCAGTGTTCCCAAGATAGGCTCCGGATCCACCGTGACCTTGACCCGTATAAAGCGCTTACTGAAGATGAATGAACTTCAAGAGAGAGAAAAAAAGAGAGGCTGGTGAGAGACCAGGACGAACCTGTGCATGGTGGAGCAATGCAACTGTGCAGCTTTTTTGTGTATCTTGCCTTAGCTGTACACATGCCAGTGAGGATGGGGGAAAAAAAGTGGACACTTGTACTGCAGATCACTCGACCATCTCAAGGCTGACAGACTTCATTTGAGCTGATAAAGTAGCAGAACAGCCGATGTGACGGGTTCTAGCAAGGAGAAATGGCAAGGGCAAGTCAATAAAGGGTGCGTTAAATGCAGTATTGGAACGCAGGGCAGCCTTAAGCCACTGTGACCTTGGCTCTGGGTTGGAATGTTTAACCAAAGTGACAGTCTCATCTATAGACATTTCACACACACACACACAGAACACACAGCCACTGGGTGTGCAATCAGACAGGCTTTGAATTAAAGATAATTTGATGTATGGCATATTCAAGACCTGGCAAAATCAGGGACCTGAGAGAGCTAATCCTGTGAAACACCCTCTGGCCAGTAGGGGCTCAGGAGTGGTTGATGGTCTTTAAAAAATGATGCAAATATACACCAGTTTATATCAAATTTGTACTACATGTGGGTTCTTGGGTCCAGGACTAGTGGTTAGGCCACAGCGCTCTCACCACTGTGGCCCGGCTTCGATTCCTGGCCAGTGAACCAGCCCCAGCCACTGGGTGCTCTCAGTGCTGGTCCCAAGCCCAGATAAAATTGGGGAGGGTTGCGTCAGGAAGGGCATCCAGCGTAAAAACTGTGCCAAATCAAATACACGGACCAACGATCCACTGTGGCGACCCCTAACGGGAGCAGCCGAAAGAGGAACAACAACATACTACATGTGCTTGTTCTTATACTTCATCATTTCTGTAGTAACACCTTACACAAGGACTTGTATGGTGCACTTAATCTAAGGTTTATAATTAACTGATAAAAGAGTGGAAGGAGTCTCCAGCGTCAGTGCTATGGAAGGAGTCTCCAGCGTCGGTGCTGTGGAAGGAGTCTCCAGCGTCGGTGCTTTGGAAGGAGTCTCCAGCGTCGGTGCTTTGGAAGGAGTCTCCAGCGTCGGTGCTGTGGAAGGAGTCTCCAGCGCCGGTGCTGTGGAAGGAGTCTCCAGCGTCGGTGCTGTGGAAGAAGTCTCCAGCGTCGGTGCTTTGGAAGGAGTCTCCAGCGTCGGTGCTGTGGAAGGAGTCTCCAGCGTCGGTGCTGTGGAAGGAGTCTCCAGTGTCGGTGCTGTGGAAGGAGTCTCCAGCGTCGGTGCTGTGGAAGGAGTCTCCAGTGTCAGTGCTGAGGTCAGTAAATTTTCACCCGCAGGAAATTCTTCAAGACTAAACTGACAAGCTGCATTTTTTTGTTTGTTTTTTATTTTATTAACTTCAAGAGATAGCAAAAAAGACACTAGTGTGGGAAAGACTGTTCATACTTAGCTAGTATTACAACAGTGATAACAGGAACTAACTTGTTTTGTCGACATTCTGCAACATTAACTGTGATGACGTGTTGTACATGAATAACTCGAAACAATGTAATCGTTGGCAAACCTCTCTGGCATAAGAGGAATCTCAGCGTGGTAACAGTAACACCGCTTCATCACACCACCCTGTCCTTGATTACTATTCTGCAACAGCACACTCCACTAGTGCTTTATTCCTTACCTTATTCGCACATGAACGCATGTTTAGATTGTTTGAGTATACAGAGCTCTTAGTGTTGGGTCCTCAGTCTTGTATTACATTTAGAGTTATGGAGCTTTTCTCAAAAGGCAAAAGGTTTCATCTGTATCTGTTGCACTCCAGTCCCCTTTGTGCAAACATTTACATTAAACACAATCCCAATTTCCTGCGGCGTGAATGAGGGATAGTGTTTAAATAACATATCATAGAGTGCAGCAAAGGAGCAGTCAGTCACTGTGCTGGATGTGTGTATATGAGCATGCGTGTTTGTGTGTGTGTGTGTGTGTGTGTGTGTGTGTGTGTGTGTGTGTGTGTGTAAACTGAGATAAAATTAACAATATCTCCTCTCACAAATCATCACAAATGTTTACCAGGGTCAGTGTGTGAGTTATGGAGCTCTGTTGGATTCTGCTCTGAGGTTAGTACAGGGACCTGGGCTGTGTCACAAATGATGCTTGGAACACACACACACACACACACACACAAACACACACACACACACACACACACACACACACAGAGATAATTTTTTCTTTGTAAATGTAGCAGAATTAAGAATCTATTCTTTTTACTCACCCACATGCACTCACCTGCCCTCTCTCTCACACACACACACACACACACACACACACACACACATGCATACACACTACAATGTTCAGTTCAGCCCACTGCCTGTGTTTTGTATCAGTTTTGTATTCAGAAAGATTCTCTGAACCTCAGAGAGGAAAGGTCTCTCCTATTTCTATGTGAATCAGAGCAAACGCTGAACTCCTTTCACTGATTTTGAAAGGTTCATTGAATTCAGATGTTTTGGACATGAGGAAATTGTGAGATTGTGTAGCCTAGCAGAGCTTTTCAGCACAGTCAGTGTAGCCTACAAATTATTGCATTACTACAAAACCCATCAATCTCATCACCTGTCAACCAATCAGAAAAGTGTTACCTTGATATCAAGGGGTGGGGAAAAAAAAATCCATCTTCTGTACCACTTATCCTACACATGGTTGTGGGGTAGCCTATCCCAGGGGACTCTGGGCACAAGGTGGGGGACACCCTGTACAGGGTGCCAACCCATCGGAGGGCACAATCACACACATTCACACACTATGGACAATTTGGAAATACCAATGTCAGCCTGCAGTGCATGTCTTTGGAAACCGAAGTATCTCAGGTCAAAGCCAGAAAGTTGCTACTTTGAAATTTACTCAAGTATTAAAAAGTAAAACTAAACATTGTTCAAGCTGATAACATTCTCTGTGAAACATGACCTTTATTACTTATCTAAAACTACTGGAGGATCACTCAATCTCTGTAAGTTTGCTAGTGAGAAACAATTTGCTGTCCCTCCTATGAGCTGGCCATGCTTAATGTTCGTCACTATCTCCTACGCACACTAGCTTGGTAATGAATTAATCAGAAGTAAAATATCATGTAAATAACCAATATATACCATTAGCTTGAATTTGTCTTGCTTCCTAGCCAGTTAGATAATGGAATCGATGCTTAGTCTAAGAAAACAGGCTAACTTAGTTTAATATAGCTAGTTAATGTTAGCAAATTAGTTAAACTTACCTCACTCACTTTCAGTAAGTGTGTTATCCTGGCCAGGGTCAGAGTGGATTGTGAGTCTATCTCAGGAACACTGGACACACACACATACACACATACACACCTAGGGGAATTTTACATTCACAGAAACTCCGCACAGACAGTAAACCAAGCTCAGGACTGGACTGGGGACCTTCAAGCCGTGAGCCATATTGAAACGTTTGACTGAGGTAGGGTCGGGGGCACAAATCCGACAGTGCAGTCTTTTGGCTTGTCCATCTTCAAATGCACATGGATGGCTACAGCACTAACTGCATCATGTAGCATGAGAAGGTCACCACTGATGACGAATTAGCTCGATTCTTGATAGTTTTTTTTTTCAACATTGATGAGCTCGATTGGATGCTAAACTGAAATGTAAATAACGTGTGGGAGCCTGTTCAAATGATGTACAGCAAATATTACAGTCTTTGGTTGGAAGTGACTTTTGAGATTTGTAACTAGTAAATTGAAAATCTACTTGAAAATGTAAGGAGTAAAAAGTAAGCTTGTTAAAATGTCAGCCATAAATAAAGGTGTTGCTAGCTGGCTTCATGTGTCTCACGTGTTTGGCCCATCCTCCCCTCTTGGTAGCTGTTGTGTGATTGTGGGGGGAGTTAGTAGGTGGGAATAAGCAATACCAAAATTAGGAAGAAAACATTGGGCAAAAAAAGAAGAAGCATGTTGTGAAAACCACTAAATTGCACATGCATTGGGCCATGCTCAATATGCTTAAAAGTGATGTAGCAGTGTTTATTACATATTGATTTTACTCACACAGCGTAGAAGAGATGACTGTTGCTTTTCTCCCATAGACAGCTCTCTGGTCTTCATGTTGGTTTATCCTTTTTTACAACAAATGCAGTCTTCACAGCTGAAACCCAGGGCACATACCAAGAGTAGCCATTTAGAGCTATTACCTGCTTAAACAATCAATCTAACAGGGCATACCTGGGCAACAAGAAACACCTGTCAGTCAAATTTTCCAATATTTCTGATCACCTGAAAGTTGTTTAACACATCTAGAAGCTGAAACTCTGATTTCTTATCTCATATTCATCTTTTGATCCCAAACCCAAAAGTCTTCAATATATAGCAAAAACAAAAGAATTGGCCTTCCTGTTCCAGTGTGCTTTTTCTATGAGACTGGGTTTTACATTTCACAGGCTTACTGGATTTCATGTTAATCTGGGGGCAAATCTGTGCTTAAATCTCCAGCGAAAGCATGCAAAAGGAAGTCTTGTAACAATTTGCATGTTATGGAAAACCTCAAGCATTGCATCGCTTTGGATCACAGTAGCTGTAATTTATTTTATAAGTAGTTAAGGAGTTTACAGCCTTCCAGATGGGTACAAAAGCTGTTAGTGTTTATAGGAATGGCGTCAACTTAACCCTTCCTTCTCGTCTCATTTTCTCTCTGTGTTAGTCGCTGATAAGTCTCACTGTAGCAGTCAGGAAGAGGGAGCTAACACGTGCTTTTATCAGTGATAGGAGAAGTCAGTCGATGCAGCTGGTCAAGCTGTCAATCATCAGAGAACTGTATTCACTTAACATCAGAATTAATGTAATTATTAGTATTAAAAGCATTTATTTCAGCTTACAAGTGGGAATTTTTTTATGTACCAGTGGGGGGAAAAAAAGGTTCTAATAAGTTGAGTTTAATGACTGTTCTGAAAATTCCTGATTGTAGCATTTAAAATGCCCATTTTTTGGCCCAGAAAATAAATTTCCCCTTGAACATTCATATCCTCTTCAACATTACATGCCAGAGTTTGTTGCACTACCGGTCTGGTGCATATGTGCAACCGTTGTTAGAGAAATCAGCAATGTCTAGTGCCCGCAAGAAGTGTTTTAACTGCAGGAAATGTTCTTTCATCACCCTGTGTGGCTGAGGAAGAGAGAGAGAGGGGTAGAGAGAGTGTATGTGTGTGTGAGTGTGTGTGTTTTTATCAGGGACCAAACGTGACAATTAAAAGTCTGACAATGTGTAGAAGCTAGTGTTGGTGCCCGTAAGAAAACTATGAACGTGTGTGGTGGTGAGGTGCCTCTTAAAATGGCAATTGTGTAGTTTTATTAAGCGGCAGTAGAAGAAAGTTTGACATTAATGTGGTTAGTTGTGGCATTTCCCTGCACTGCCTCTGACTCTCACACGTACTTTTTGTCTCATGATGTTGGGTGTGAACTGTATTAAGGGCTGTCCCCAGAGACGCCGGATTCACACAAAGTCAGGTGATGTCAAACTCTGTCGGCTACGTACTAAAAAAAAGCATACTAGTCATCTTCTTTTCCACTTCAGCTTCGTGTGCACATGAGCATGCATGCTTTCTCACTTGTGAGCAGAAAAACGTGAAACTTGCAGCAACAACGTGGAGAAATAGTACTAATGTCCTGGCGTGGCTGGTTAATATAAAGAAAGACAAAAAAAAAGAGATGTATCTTGATCTTCTAGAGTGAGGAAAAGTCAAATCGAAAGTACAATCTCACTGTCTTCAGCGTATGCAAGTTCCTACCACTTTGAAACCAAGAGCAGGTACTTCCTGCCATATGACGTGACACTTTGGTGCAAATGAAGAGAAACCTATAGTCCCATTGTGCGTGGATTTGTGTATATTAGTGAGTGAGAGGGAGCATGAGTGTGTGTATGTATGTGTGTGTGTGTGGGTGTGTGTGTGGGTGTGTGTGTGGGTGTGGGTGGGTGTGTGTGTGGGGGGAGAAGGAGTGTGAGAATGTGTGTGAATAAGGAGAGGATACAACTGATGCATGTGTGTGCGTGTGCGTGTGTGTGTGTGAGGTTGAGAGGGTGCAACAAAAAGCATCTGCAGTGTGTTGCGGCTTAATCTTGCTTTGTATCAACACCAAGTGTGTCAGACAACCTCAGGCTTAAGAAATGTGTGTGTGTGTGTGTGTGTGTGTGTGTGTGTGTGTGTGTGTGTGTGTGTGTTTAGTCACAAATGACAAGGAGCCATCTGAGAGCCTAAAGCGTCAGCACTTATTGGGGAGCTGAGTCAAATGATCTGACTCACTGAAAAGAGCTGAAATTAGTTCATTTTCGAGTATTAGATTCATTTAAAAATGATTATTAAAGGAAATTGGTGTCTAAAATTGGTGAATTATTACGTTAGGATCAATTTGGCGGACAGTATTGAGTAGCATCGATCCACACATCCATACCTTGCAAAGACTGTTCCAAGACTTTAAACAACAGGGTTTCACATTTTTAAATTCACAGGAATTCACACAAGTATGAGCAGTCAATGTCACTTTTTTTCCCCCCTGCATCATTCCTACTGCTTGATCTGATTGGTTAGGAAGTGATTCATATTTCTATTGCAGCATATTTCTCGGACACTAGCGCCGTCCGAATTTGGTTTGAACGCGTTGCGGTTTCTATAGCAACAGCTCATACACGGGTACTTGTATGGCGGACGTGCCATATAATCTAAGCCTAATAGTAGTAGCAAAGTTATTAAAAAACATATCATTTTTTCATATGGTGACGTTTTCTATAAGATGTTTATTCAGCATTTATGGAAGGAGTCTCCAGTGTCAGCGCTTTAGTAGCTTTTCCACCACAAGACTTTCAGCGGTTTCCAGTTACTCAGTAACATGACAAGCTGCGTTTTTTTTTTTTTTGGTTGTTTGTTACATAAACAAAACAACATGTTTCCTCTCTGACTGGTGATAACGTGGATCTGGTTTACTAGGAAGCTCCTTGGGCTACAGGATGAGACAGACACACACACACACACACACACACACACACATACACACACACACACACACACACTCCGGATGAGCAGGAGAGGAAACATGCACAGATAGCTGGCTAAAAATACACAGCGTTCAGGCAACAGGGAGAATTGTGAAGACAGCCGAACAGTGGAGTGTGTTTTCATGTATGTGTGTGTTTGGAGTGTATGTGTGTGTGTGTGTGTGTGTGTTTGATAGGGTAATTAGGAATAAGATAATACAGGGTTGAATAAGGCATCAGAAGCTTTTCTGTTTGTAAACCACTCTTAGTGAAAAAAAAAGCAGTTATTGTTACTAAACTGTAAAACATTCTTCAAAAAAAAGAAAGAAAAGAAAGAGAAAAAACCAACAGATACAGAGAATCTGAATCTCCTTCTTTCTTTCCTCTCCCTGTCTTTCTTTCTTTCTTTCTTTCTTCATTATGTCTCTCTCCAAGTCTTTAAAAACAGATCATAAACAGACTAAACAGATTAAAAAAAACAGATTAAAAACTAGGTTTTTAAAAAAAAAAAAAAATTCAAATTGTAATCATTGACAAATCAGTGTGGTAAAAGAGGAATAAAACACTTCTGGACTTGCTGTATCACACAACCCCATCCTTTTTTCTGTCCTTTCATTTTTTTTTTTTAAAAAATGACTTTTCCCTCCTCTCTACTATTCTTTCTTTCCTTCTTCATCTCTCACTTCTTCTGATGATTGGGATGCATCACTACTGTATATTAATGAGCAATGTTTCTTCCACAAGTGCTCCATTGCTTCCATCTTTTCTCAGTGTCAGCAAAGTGATTGCTCCACACACACACACACACACACACACACACACACACACACACACACACATCACTGTAGCAAATCAGGGCGAGAGAAGAGAGCAGGAAGAGATGAAAGTGGAAGAAAGCGTGAAGAAGGCATGGAGGATTGAAGGAGTTATAAGGGCACACACACAAATGCTTTATAGTGTTGGAAATTGCTAGATATTTTTGGTCAGGACATTTTGGTGCACTTCTGATTTTTACTCATGCAGTGTTATTTAAAGCGACTAGTTTACTGTGTATGATTAGTGATTAGTAATCAGGACTAATCAGGTGCATGAACTGGCTTCTCTATCTCACCTTCACCCACAAGCCATTAAAGCAGTATGTTTTTTCCTTTCACTTTATCACCAGACCAAATGTCCACACACACACACACACACACACACACACACACACACCTCTGTGCTTTGATTTTTAATTGAAAGAGCCATTAAAATGAACACCTGCGATCCATCATGATGATGGTCAGCTCATAAGAAGTCTCTCTCTCTCTCTCTCTCTCTCTCTCTCTTTCTATCATTCTGAAATTGTGCCAGAAACCCCTACTACTGCCAGCACCTGCTAAAATGCACAGAGATGGAAGCTGACGATGAGGAGGAGTTTGTCAGCTGTCTGATGACTCTTATTCGGCCTCAGGGTCCTCTCATTATCTCTCGCAGTTGCCCTCAGTCTCTGTCACTCACTCCTCTCTCTCTCTCTCTCTCTCGCTATCTATCTATCTATCTATCTATCTATCTATCTATCTGTCACTATCTTCTCAGTGGATGCATTTTTACTCTTTAATAGAGTTTTGTGAACAACTGGGATTAGCATGCTTTATATATCCGATTCTATCTGCATTAAGATTATAGTCATATTAGAAAACATTAGTGTGTGTGTGTGTGTATGAGTGAGTGAGTGCATGCGTGCCCTTACTCCTTATTTTCAGTCCTGCTTTATCCTAAAACCATACTTTCAGTAAGAATGTAATTTTCCAGCAAGGTTTTACTGGTTTTAAAGACTTGTGCATGGTAGAAGCAGACTCTGTATTTAATTTGCACTTTGCGTGTGTGTGTGTGTGTGTGTGTGTGTGTGTGTATACAGTCAGGTCCGGAAGTATTTGGACAATGACAGAGTTTTTGTGATTTTGCCTTTATACACCACCACAATGGAT
>CM074998.1:14815473-14835589 GCA_037576825.1 Pangasius krempfi
CGTCTTTCTTTGTCAGCTGGTTCATTTTCAAAGTGCAGTTTTGGTTTCTGTTCACATATTCGACTCGATTAGTAAACTGCGTTTCCTGCTTCAGGTCCTGGAAGTCCTTAGAAGAAGAAGAATGCCAGAATACTTTACTAGCACGCTGATCACTGGGATGTGAGTAACTTCCAGCAAATTCCACTGAAGACCCTTCCAAAACACAGACTCTTTTCTCTGGGTAGGTCACTCTCCAACAGTCCCTTCCAACACCTGAAGTGGAAACAGGTCATTGGAAGGTATTCCAATCATCAGAAGTTGATTGTAAAACTATTTTGGTAACATCAGTGCTTCAGTCCTGAATACATCCTCTTCCATAAACCATACCAACACTAAACTTTCACTGCCTATTTGCTGATTGATTGATTGAATCTCAATTCTATTCAGGTCTATTCCAGAAAATCTTCCTTCTTCACGTAAGATGTTTAGATATGCAAATGACTATGCAAATTATCCTATGATGTCATCGATTGCATTTTGCAGCAAAATGAATACTCACACAGTGGAAGAGAGCGAATATTATTATAGCCGTGAACAGAGCAGGAGTAACTGCCTTCATCAGCATTCATTAAAGAGAACGTGTCCATGTAGTCTGTGTATTTCTTTAAGTATTGTCCATCCCTGTACCAGTAGTACCGGCGATGAGCAGAGGTCACAAGACAGGAAGTGAGGCATCTGAGACCTTGTTCTGTGGAGTCACGGGTCACCTGCAGGTCTAAATGAGGTAAAAGGTGAATGCGTATAACAGACGTGTATAACAGCACAGGTTATTACACACTAGCTGCTCTGTTACCTGCAACTGTTAGAGTAACTCCAGCTGAGCTCAGATATTTCTCTCCTTTATCCGTAATGAACATGAGGCGATATTCCCCCGAGTCTCTCTCTCTCAGGTCTGTTATTGTAAGAGTCGAGCTGAAGTTCGTCATCTCTGTGTAGCTCACACGTCCTGCATAGTCTGAGTCTAAAGCTAAGTCCTCTGGCTGTTCCTCCTTCCTCCATTTAGCTTTGTCCTTTAGGCTGAACCAGAAGCCAGTGGTGATGTTGATATTTGAGTACGAGCACTTCAGGTTCACAGACGACTCCTTCAGAGCACAGATCTTCTCATTACGGCATGACACTTTCACGTCCTGGATAGCCGATACTGAAACTGAAATATTAACATGAAATATTAAAAGACAATAAAACGTTTATAAATCACAGGTTATAAACTACATGTTTGTATTAATGTACTTGTTCTAATATTATTCCTGTAGTGACAAATGTGTCCAATCTGATCATTAAATGAATTAAAACTGTCAAATCATTCGAATTATTATTTGGTTTGCTTTAATCACATTTTATTGGCTACTAAGCTGGATCGGCACATTCATAACACGTGTGTGTGCATTTACATTATTGCATTATTCCGTTCAATAAAACCTTAGAAATCAAGAGCCTGCAAACTGTGCTGCTCTGAGACCAGCTTCCTCTATTCAAATCTTAGACTTACAGCTTACAAAATAGACTTAAAACTGTTCTCAGATCAGCGTGCACATTTATCACTACTGCCGCATTAGCGAGACTGGTAAAGAATGATTAGCAGGTATGATGCACATTTTTTCCATATTTAAGAAGGACCAACCCACCCAAGACCACACAACACACACACACACACACATTGCACACAGCTGTAACCCATGACTGAACTATAACTCATTCTAATGTAATATTTAATATTGCTTACTCATATAGACTTTGATTTTTTATTTTTTTTTGCTAGCAAGAGATCCTCTACTCTCTAGCTACAAAAGTTTCCTTATGTGCAGAAGCTCTGACTACAAATGGCAGCAAATCATTTTACAAAATAGCGGAAATATTAGCTTCTCTGATGAGTTGCAAACAATGCACAGGTCTAGATCATTATAGTTTTATCAGACAGACATATTTCGGATGGTTTTATTCTGTAAGTTAATGGACTACTAATCTATCCTGGGCCCCTCATCCAGCCCAAGCCCAGTACTGCTTCCCTGTTTGGCTACACCGTCTAGTAAATAATGCAGAAATAAATACTCATTAAGTGCAGTTTATGAAATTTTGACCATTTCACCCATTCGTTTTCGGTTCTCTACTGTAGTTTAGGCGTTCTGGAAAAATGGCATATTCCATGTAGCACAGAAAGCCTCATCTAATATACAGTCATTGTGTTTTAGTGCCACTAACAGTATATTATGAACAATATTCTAAATAATATAATGACAAAAGCATTATATTAATAGACAACAAATATAGCAACCCTACCTGTAACATACACTAGCAGGATCAGCAGGATTCTGGATTCAAAGTCCATTGTTCCACTTCGAACAATGAAAAAACACAGAAAAACAAAAAATTCAACACTACTACAAACAATTAATAACAACTGATATGATTTTTTGAAATTCTGTTTGCGTGGCAGCCTGGGAAAACCCGACATATGTTGCAATGTTGACATTTCCTACTACGTGTAAACTACAAATCAGAAGTGAAGTTCAAGCGTTTTAAAGTCTAGTTAAGAGGGGAAAAAAAAATATCGTTTAAAGATTTCTTTTCAAGTCCACTGAAAGACAGCCTGCCTACCTTTCCATTTCTAAGCTAATCTACATATAGACAGACAACTTAATAAAAAAATTTTTTTTTTTAAAAACAGAAAGAATTATAAGTTTACAATGGGAAACGAGTTCTCCTGTCTCATCCCCTGAGGTAAAATTCACTTAAAATAATCATCTTTTTAATTAATCAACTTTCTTCATTTTAATTAACATTCGTCTATATAGAGTGCGTACGAGCTTGTTTCTGTTTTGATGATGATTTGATGGAGGAGTAACGCAGACAGGCTTCTGTGCATTTCTATCATGCCAATTTATTCCAAATCCAAATCCATTTGGACAAATTGAATTTCTGGTTTTCGACATTTTAAAGCAGACGGACCGACTTTAACTTCTGCATTTGTTAAACTGGCTCCTTACACGTGATCTTTGTGTGATTAGCAGCGGTTAGGTTAGGAAATAACAGAAATAAAATCATTTTCACGTCATTTTAAATATAGCAAGACTTAACTGAATATAACCAAATAGTACAGATGTTTGGCTTTTTTGTTTTTTTTTCCTTACCTCCTCTTAGGCTCTTTTGTAATGTTCTTGCTTACTGGAAGTGAGCAGTGGTGTTATAGCAGGGGTAGGGGTGTGTGTGTGTGTGTGTGTGTGTGTGTCTTGTGGATAGGAAGTAAGAAAGGAAGCTGAAAGATGAAACAGAAGTTAGATACTTTTCTGTTACTCTAACTTTAGGCACACACTATCTACACACTATCACTACACACTATATTAATCTTTTTTTTTTTTCATTATATATTTATGGCGAAAATAAACAGAGCACTCAGAGTACTGAGGTTTCTCTAAGCAAGAGGACTCGGAGTGTCTGAGTCATGTATGGTATCATCACGTATGATGTCGATGTGGTGGTGTCACTCAAAAACATCACGCTTGAGGCCATTTTTAACACAAACTGCTGACTAAAAAAGAAAGTGGGTGTAAATGGAGCAACTACAGTGAATGATTCCTCAAGCGTCGAAATATATTTTACTCAAATGACCTCGAAGAGTTTTATTCACTCTTTACGCTTTTTTTTTTTAATAAAATGGAGTCAGTCCGCCTAAAGGTGGGAAGTTGTTATATAGCTACGTGCTCTAAACACAAGTCTCATCGCCATCTTTTGTTCATTTTAAACATTTGAGCTTTCATGTGAACATTTGAAAACATTTAAAACTTTGCCTGCTGTCTGTCTGTCCATCTGTCTGTCTGTCTGACCGTCTGTCTCTGTCCATCTGTCTCTGTCTTTGTCTGTCTGTCTTTCTGTCTGTCTGTCTGTCTGTCTGTCTGTCTGACCATCTGTCTCTGTCCATCTGTCTCTGTCTGTCTGACCATCTGTCTCTGTCCATCTGTCTCTGTCTGTCTGTCTGTCTGTCTGACTGACCATCTGTCTCTGTCCATCTGTCACTGTCTGTCTGTCTGACCATCTGTCTCTGTCCATCTGTCTCTGTCTGTCTGTCTGACCATCTGTCTCTGTCTGTCTGTCTGTCTGTCTGACCATCTGTCTCTGTCTGTCTGTCTGTCTGACTGACCATCTGTATCTGTCCATCTGTCTCTGTCTGTCTGTCTGTCTGACTGACCATCTGTATCTGTCCATCTGTCTCTGTCTGTCTGTCTGTCTGACTGACCATCTGTATCTGTCCATCTGTCTCTGTCTGTCTGTCTGACCATCTGTCTCTGTCCGTCTGTCTAACTGTCTCTGTCTGTCTGCCTGCCTGTCTATCTATCTGTCCGTCCGTCCATCCATCTGTCTGTCACCTGTTTTCATCATCATGATCTTTCATCCGTTTTCATCACAGACGGACAGACGGATAGACAGACAGACAGACAGAGAGACAGATGGTCAGACAGACAGAGAGACAGATGGACAGACAGACAGCAGGATGATTCTGATGATCATCAGAGTGAGTGCTCATTTCCCATAGTAACCTTCATAACAGTCTTCTTTATTACATGTTAAAATGCAAATGAAATCAATAAATAGTAGTTGCTGTGGACCTGGAAGGAAGTCTTTTAAAGGGGAACCAGACAGACAGACAAACATGACAAAATGTCTGCAAAGCTAAAAAATGTACTTCTGGTTGAGATGCATGCAAATGGTTGCACTTTTCTGAACTTGTAGCAGAAAATATGACCATGTGAAGGGCTTTCTCAGGCTGTCACACATATCTAATAACATTAATTAAAAGTTTTTTGGTTTTTTGTTTTGTTTTTTGTTTTTTTTTTGCTTTTTTCAGAGACTGTACACAAACCCACACACACACTCTGCCCACAGTGCTGTGTCTTCTTTCACGGGTGACACAGCAGCCTTTAAAACCACAAAGCATTAATGTTGCTGAAATTAGCACCAGCAGTTTCACAATTCTAAGGCCTACATTTCCCGTACACACTACAGAAAGAGGTTTTGGGGTGGGTATTTTTAACCTCCTCAAATTCCTAATAAAAGCTCAGAATTGAAAAAGACAGATACAAGCCCACAACAAACAAAACGCGTAAATAATTGTATGCAGATTATACAAACAGAAGCGTCGTCGTCGTTGTTGATGATGCAGCTTTCGTACAAGAACAAGCCATGTATTTCCCGTGAATGCAAATGATCTGTAAACATTTCTATACAGAATAACATAGAAATAAATCGGCGTATACGAAATTCTGCTTGTTGTTTCAACTAGAAATGATATTTTCAGGGGTTTTAAAGACACAGTGGCAGCCTGATTGAGGATGTTTATAGTCTATACTCGAGCTGCGGAAGTGACGAGGGCTCTGTCGAGTTTGGTCAGCGGTTACCTCTTGCACTTCCTTAATCATTACAAGTGGGATACTTAAATATGAAATGAAGTCAGTCCTCTAAAAAAACAAAAAAAGTAATATTTTGAGCATTCTTTATTTAGTAAAGAAAGACTGACTCAGACTCGACGCGACATCATAACCCTACGCTGCAAGAAAATATCTCGATTGTGTTGTTGTCAGTTGTCAATATTGACTACATTCCAGCTTTTCTCTCCAGAAGGAAGCAAAATTGTCCTCCAATGGAAAAAGATAAAAATCTGAAATTAAAAACGAAATAGAAAAAGGTCACGTTTCTTGGACTAAAGCACCATAAAGCTATGTACAGTATATTCCTATTAATATTAAGCTATTTATGGCTTTTTTTTAAATATCAGAAATTCTAAAGTATTGTAAGGATGGTAATGGATTAAGAAAAATGGACACTGAGATCAGATTATTGAATGAAGTAGATAATATTTCTGCTTGCATATCAATCATAATCATATGAATACGATTAAAGCCCAGTGCACCATATTTTTTTTTTATATTTACAATTTTTTTTAATTTTTTTATTAGAAATAGAGATTTTTATTTTTATTTTTAAATGTTAAGTTCCTATCATTAAATCTATATGAGATTTAAAGGTACAGTCCAATCACCTTTTTCCAGGCAATGGTACAAAAGACGTACCCTTGAGTGTACCACCCTAGTGACAAGTGTTCTGATTTTATATTCAAAAGTATAAATAGTGTGTCTGTGGCCTTCTTCATGAACTGCCTTCATGTCACATAAATGCCTTTAAGACCACAGTGCACTAGTGATGTAGAAATTATGGCCTGCTCCCAATTTTACAACATTTCTTGCAACACTACAGCAAGACGGCTTTTTGGGAAATATTTACCTCTTCAAATTCATAAGCAACCTCCTGAACGGAAAGCTGCGAAACCTGCAAAAAAAAAATAAACATAACCTATATACATACACTGAATTGATTATATTAATTATAGAGCAATTACATTGAAATTAATTATTTATTTATAAATAGATACAAGACACAAACTTCTGAAATGTTTCATTTGTGCACACCTTCTTATCAAATTCCAAATCGCTTACCTCATGACTGCACCATATTACTTTTTTTTTTTTTTTTTACCTAAGTAGCTATCACAAGGCTTCGGTTACACAGTTAAATAACCTAGTCATAGAAAAACTTTCGCCCTGTCGTCTCAAGATCGTGGGTTCAAATCGCGAGCAAAATTGGCCGTGCTGTCTGGGTAGGAGGGGCATACTGTGTCCCGTTCTGTCAATCACAGCACCACTAGCCAATTGGGAACATCTGTGCGCTCATGTATGCGGAAGAGGGCGGATAGCGCTTTTATTGGGTTTTCATTGGGCTTTTATTGGGTTTTCATTGGGCTTTTATTTGGTTTTTATTAGGCTTTTATTGGGTTTTCATTGGGCTTTTGTTTGGTTTTTATTGGGTTTTCATTGGGCTTTTATTGGGTTTTCATTGGGCTTTTATTGGGTTTTTATTAGGCTTTTATTGGGTTTTCATTGGGCTTTTATTGGGTTTTCATTAGGCTTTTATTGGGTTTTCATTGGGCTTTTATTGGGTTTTCATTGGGCTTTTATTGGGCTTTTATTGGGTTTTCATTGGGCTTTTATTGGGTTTTCATTGGGCTTTTATTGGGTTTTCATTGGGTTTTTATTGGGTTTTCATTTGGCTTTTATTTGGTTTTTATTTGGCTTTTATTTGGTTTTTATTTGGCTTTTATTGGGTTTTCATTAGGCTTTTATTGGGCTTTTATTGGGTTTTCATTGGGCTTTTATTGGGTTTTCATTGGGCTTTTATTGGGTTTTTATTGGGTTTTCATTGGGCTTTTATTGGGTTTTTATTGGGTTTTTATTGGGTTTTTATTGCCTATTATTAACTGGCTAATGAATTAAAAATAAAATAGAAGAAGATTTTTTTTTTTAAAAGCGTCTATAATTATTTAAATATTTATTTTTGGTATTTCCCATCTCACCATGACCCTGAGCAGGTTATTGATGATGAATGAATGTATGAGCATACCAAAAAAAAAAGGGTGCTAATTGTGCTTTGTTATATAAATGAATATATAATAGAAATCAACAAGTCGTGTCTCTACTTAAGAAGATCAAGTGCTCTTACACAATGCTCCAGTGACCATCTGCTTTCAAAACAGTCGCTTTTTTTTTTTTAGTCACCCAGACTGTAATTTGTAATACTATAATGGCATCCATTCAGTGAGCACACAATGCACAGTAATAGTCTTAACAGTCAACAAATCGGTCAATAACACTTAAAAAAGAACATCACTAGCACTTTCCTAGCCTGAGTAGTCAGTGATATCATCGTATATGACATCGTGGTGGTGTTGGTGCTGAAGCAGGCAGCGCTGGACGCGCTGAAGCACTGCCGCTAGACGACGGTCTAAAGCGGAAAGGTGAGGCTCGGTGAGGAGGGGGGCCATGGCAGCCAGCGGATCCTGAGACAGAGACGCCCGCATGACATCGCTCAAACGGTACTGAGGGGAAGAGAGCAGACGCAGGCGAAGCAGCGTGGAACGGCGGATTCTGTGCCGGAAAGAGTGAGACAGTAAAACAAGGCATGAATAATTTGAATGAATAATAAACCTTTTCCACTGGTCACTGAAGTATGATACGGTAGAGTTGCTCATCTGTAGCCAGAACTGTTTGCTTTACTTGAAAAAGGAAAGAATATGGCAACACACCCAATTGGACAGAGGACATCCACCAAGAACCACCAAGGGTAAATCAACATCATGCTACCACCACCATGCTTCAGGTGGTGAAGGTGGTGTGCCAAGGCCAAAAAGGTTCATCAGAGCTAAGAATATTTTTCCCCACATGTTTGCTGAATCTCCAACAGGTCTTTCAGCAAGCCTAGCTTTGTTGAGTGACCAGCTTCAGCCTCTTGGTTGCTTCTCTATCGCATGACTAATTACCCGGGCACTGACTTTTAGTGGTCTGTCTTTTTCAGACAGAGACGCGGTTGGTTTACAAGTTTGGGATATTTTTTATAACCAAACTCTGATTGATACCGTTCCATACCACTAACTGCACACAGGTCGACTCCATTCAGCTAATTATGTGAATTCGAATGGCAACTGGTTGCAGAGGAACTGATTTAGGGCTTTCACGGCAACACAGATGAATATTTTTGCAGACACATCTTTTATCATTTTGGAAACGCTGTTGATTTTCCCCTCCATTTCAGTCTTATGGGATATTTTTGGGAGATTCATGAGATATAATCCCAAATAAGTCCTGTTCAGTTCCAGGTTGTAACGATACAAAATGTAGAACGGTTCAGAGGGGTGAATATTTATGCAAGGAGCTGTATATATGAAAAACTTTCAGTGCTGTATTTTGGTCCACTTAAGGTTTATTTGTACATTTGTTGGAATTTAAAGGGAAACGAAAAATAGATGTTGATTTACCTGCAGCACTGCACGAGAGGAGTAAGTATTGATGGCTCATCTTTAGAGTAACGACCAAACCTATGGCATATAAACACACAAACACACACACACACACACACATACAGAGAATACCATATCAGTATGACATACAATATAACCCAAAATGTGTCCAAAGATCTAGTTGCATCTAAATACTCACGCTCTTCCGTGATCTAAATGTAGAAGGAACGTGTTGTTGCCAAAAATTTCAAATGTTTCATAGTGGTGTCTGTCCATATTACCTACAATTCCATAACATAGAAGAGAATTCGGAAATTGGAAGGGGGGAAATAAAATCAGCGACAATTAACGGAAACTTTATAATAATTCAAAATTCGTCTGGAAGTAATAATGACCTTTTAAATGGGCTAGTTTAATTCGAGCCTTACTTTGCAGAAAGTCCAAAATGGTCATATCGATGAGATCGACCAGTCGGGTGCCTCGGTCATAGGGCGGAGTCTTTTTCACCCTGTCGCAGTATGCTGGCGTTTTCTCCCACCTGATAACATGAAATAACCTGTTTCGCGAATGTTACACAGCATGAAACGTAACTATAAACGGATTAAAAAAGTATGATGTGTTGTTCTTTAATTAAAAATTCTTATCATTGGCAAATTGATGTGGTATAAGAGGAATAAAGCACTATGGGACGTGCTATAATAAAAAAAAAAAGTAATTCGGCATACATACATACATACATGCATACACCCTACATGCTTAAAAATAATAATTTCTATATTCTAGATACACTTTGTAGGTCCTACATTCTAGTCACATACACATACTCCAAATAATCATGTATATGTCACACTACGCTACTAGAATTGTCTCACACACACTCTTTACCCACAGAGCGAGCTTGCTGCGGCTGTATGAGCGCCTCCATGGGTTTCTCCAGGAGCGGCGAGGAGACAGGGAAAGGTCAGGCAACATGGCTGCTAGGGAGCCCTCGATAGCATGGGGTCGGCCGCACACTGCATGTTCCGTCGAACAATAGTATGAGCACTGGCCATAAAAGCACGAATTTCCCACTGACACACACACACACACACAGTGAGATGCAAGGCATCGTTTATGTAGATTTGCTGAAAGTCAGCAAGCGCAGGTAGAATATACAAAGGCAGGAACCATCATTGTGTGTTCACAGTTTTCACAAATCATAATAATAATATTATTATTAACACAGTGCTACTGAGTTTCTTGTTTGGACTCAAGGTTCATTTTGTATAACAGCAGTTCTGACATTAACACCTTCTTGGTATAAGAGGAATAAAACACTTCAGCTGTTTTGAGAAGATAATCATTTTGGGGTAGTAACTGTAACTTGGCTTTTTGTTAGGCCACATTGTGTTAGGCCACACGTACCTACAACAAGGTAACTAAATGTTTGTTTTCAAGAATTATTGCTAACTTAAACTGAAGTAAACAATAGCTGCTTAACAAAATTGTTTTTTCGTTTTTTTTTTTGTTTGTTTTTTTTTTGCATGTTCCGCATGTAGACCAAACCTGGAGAATTGAAGAAGGTCCTGGCCAATTTGTGGTCAGTGGTGATGTCTTTAATTTCCTTAATTACATCAACTAGTCTTCCCACAACCGGAGGTACACGCCGGAAACCCAGAATCCTTAAAGAGGGAGAAGGCATAGGGAACAAGAGACGGGAAGAGGAAGCAACAGTGGCAACATGTTTTGATATTAACTTTCACAATGTGACAATAGCAGTTTCTCTGCGCGTACCTGTCTAGGTGAAAGGCTGCGATTTCAGCATTGTGCCTCTCAAAGTCCGAGAAATAGTACAGATTCACATTAGTCTCTTCATACCTCTCCTGCCTGTAACAAAAACAGAAGGGGTTAAATAACACAAAGTTTAACATAGAATGTAACGTAGGCGTTCCATTCTGCCAGCGGCATCACTTTGAATCAGTATGAACAAATGAACTATTTTATCGCCACAAGTCTGTCAGGATGCTGTTGGGTTTCTGTATGTAGAGTATTGTGACTCTGTGTTTAGCTGCTGGTGAGCACGGCGATGGGAAAGGGGAAGGGTGTGAACCCCCTGCTTGGCAAACATCTCACACCTCTCCACAATAACATTGGTACAGAGATAAAACAGACAGCACAACTAAAGCTTTTTCTGATAGTAAAATACCGTATACAATCGCCATAATAAAATGATAAAATTTAAACCTAAACAGGCACAAATTCATTTTTTTTGGCCTCTGGTAAAAAAAAAAGTTAAATAGGGCTGAGGAAATGCTAGAAAAATAGACTGACACCAGGTCAAATGACCCTTAATGTCTTATCCAACATGGGCAGAGAGAGATTTAAAGGTGAATTACTACATACTAAAGATACTGTATAAGACAATAGATGAGTGTGATCACCAGCTTGACTCACTTCATGGGCTTGAAGAGCGCTTGTCCATAGTTAGAAAACGTAATCACCAACTTCAGCTGCGTTCCTCCTGTTTTCTGAACTGAAACATGGCAAAACTGTTACAAAAGCCCTGTCACCTGAGATTCCTGAATCTTAAATGAATGTTAAATGCGTTGCTCCTTAAAGAAAATTTCACCTGATTCAATGATTGTATGTTTTTCTTGCAACACATTAATTACTTGCCTTAGAATTTCACCGAAAGATAGAAAGGTCTATGTGTAGAGACCAGTCTTCTACACTAGAGGTCTCCCTGCTCTAACACTCTCTCTCTCTCCTTCTCTTTTGCTCTCAATCTTCCTGATGTAAGATTAGGTTTAGGATCGGAGTTCAGGATTAGGATCAGTTTGTAACCCTAACCCTAACCCCTAACCCTAGGTTTAGGATCGGAGGTCAGGATTAGGATCAGTTTGTAACCCTAACCCCTAACCCTAACCCCTAACCCTAGGTTTAGGATTGGAGGTCAGGATTAGGATCAGTTTGTAACCCTAACCCCTAACCCTAACCCATAACCCTAGGTTTAGGATTGGAGGTCAGGATTAGGATCAGTTTGTAACCCAACACCTAACCCCTAACCCATAACCCTAGGTTTAGGATTGGAGGTCAGGATTAGAATCAGTTTGTAACCCAACCCCTAACCCTAGGTTTAGGATCGGTGGTCAGGATTAGGATAAGTTTGTAACCCTAACCCCTAACCCTAGGTTTAGGATCGGTGGTCAGGATTAGGATCAGTTTGTAACCCTAACCCTTACCCTAGGTTTAGGATCGGTGGTCAGGATTAGGATCAGTTTGTAACCCTAACCCCTAACCCTAGGTTTAGGATTGGAGGTCAGGATTAGGATCAGTTACCTGCACTGATGATGCGGTGGGTTGACAGCTGTTCCAGAAGAGCAGGCAGGTTGGTGTCTCGGTGCTGATACAGCTGCCAACGGGAGATGCCGAGGTGGAACCGAAGCCAGGGGGGGTGGGTCTCTGTACTGCTGTTCCACTGGACAGGATCATAGCCCTCCTTGCTGTTACTTAACCTGAATGGGAGGAAATAGAAGTATAAAAAAATGGACTGAGATTGGCCAAGGCAACATATGCAACATTTCCAAATGCCTGATTATAAATTAAGTGACACCAGAGGTGCGAAACATTGCTACCAAGAAAATTTTACCACAAAAAACCCTAGCGCAGACGAGATGACTTGGCGAGATGGCACAAGCAACAGAACAGTAAGACAAAAAAAAAGAAACTGATACTTAATAATAAGCAGCTCTTCCATTTGTTCTTTAACCAACCAACCAAAGACACGACAGTCACGCCCACTTGTTTTCTATTGGCTCACATTAATTCACAGGACAAAGCCACCTGGATAAAGTCAGCACAATGTGAAAGTCAAGGCCTCGGCATAATTAAAGCAAGGGATTATTATTGCAAGGGATGTGGAAAGGCAAAACTATCTTTGTTAGCTTACAAAGCTGACATACGCTTTGCGGTATAGTACTGGCCTCCACAAAAAAAAACATCCGTTTGCTCTGAAGTTACGTCTTGTTGTTCATTGAAGTCAGTAAGTCATAGCAATATGAAGTATTCCGATGCCTTAACCTCTACCAGAAGCAAATGCGCGTCTTTCACATACCCCGTCCTTTCCCCTTTAGTGACAGACGGATTTGATTTGCATTTGCGTTTATCACTGTAGGTGTTGGCACCTCTATGAAAAGTTCAATCCAAAACTATACACATCGTATGAGCTTATTACTGCTCTGGGAAGGGACATTAAGAGGAAATTCCCAGCTCTGACATCTAACAAATTTTATTTACATGGCCTTGTATGAGTGTGCCTCACCACTGCTGTGCGTTGTGCTCCTCAGTCTCCTGGGTTCGGATTCGCAGAAGAGTGTCGTCATCAGGACTGGATGGAGCATGCAGGGTATACAGCGCGTGGGAGAACAAAGCCTCCAGCTTGGCAAGATCAGCTTCTCGTACACGCTTTTGTCTCACAGGCTTAGCCGTGCTGGTAGAGCAAGAGCGTGTGAGGTTGGCTGAGGTGAGGTTATGAGGTTGAGTTTGAGGCCGCTGAATGGGCTCACAGGTTGAGGCGAACGTCGACAGAACCAGTAGAATTACCAGCACGTGCAGAGCCAGCGTCACACACAACATCAAGGCACACACACCCTTCAAGCGGCGGCACCAACACGCTCTCATACTGTGTAGAATCCTGTTACTTTTTTCTGTTACCTTGGACAATAAAGGTTTAAAGATGTCCCATATGTCCTTACCAGTTTTTTGTGGCTCCTCAGGAACAAGAGAGCAAATTTTGGTATCTCGTGTTGCTTTATTCATCTGTATGCTCCCACCTCTCCTCCTTTCTCTCTCAGGGAACAGGAGCACTGCCAGGTTGGGACGATCTGAACTGATCTGAGTGTGTTTACTTGCCCCTTTTGTCACTCGAGTGTGCATTAGAGGCAGGGTTCCATGCATAGTACAACTTTGATAATCGAGCTATAAGTAGAATAAGTATTCACTTATGGCCCCTGAGCCACCAGGATGCAGGATATTTAATATTTTTTATTAATTAATATATTTATAATGGCCCCTATTTGGTCTGTAAGTTGAATGGTATGATTGGGGGTCACAGGTAGGATGTTTTATGGTATATTGCCCAGGCCCGGGACAAACCTTTTAAAAAGGGCCCAAGGAAACACACATAGACACACAAAACCTGAGAAATGTAAACAGCTGTCATGTCGCTATATTACATTTATTTGAACTGTGTGTGTAAAGAGTGTGTTATGAAAAAAATGGGGGAAAAAAATGCTTGTACTTCGGAAATAGTTGACCATATATAGTTGTATGGTGTTGATCCATACACGCTGGATAGGATGGATAAAGAACATGAACACACGCACACACACACACACACACACACACACATTGTTTCTCTCTCTCTCTCTCTCTCTCTCTCTCTCTCTCTCTCTTTGACCCTTGGCTGTTCTTCATGACTATCCCCTGTGTGTCTTTGTGTTTGTGTGTCGCTGTACTGCTGAGTTTGGAGAGCAATTTTATTGACATCATTGCGCAATGATGATTCCGAGCGTCTGTTTATCAGGAGACGCGCACGCGGTCAGGTCACAGCACCCTGGCTACCTGTTTCACAAACACACACATGAAGATATAGGAACAAATACACATATTCAAGATTTTTGTCTATCGCTCCAGAGCCCCAGACTGGGTATCTTGCACACACGGTGCCATCTGACACGATATTTATTCGCGTTTCCTCCACTATTTGAGCTGCCTGTACTGTTTGGGTGTGGTTTAGGCATGAAGCCAGCTCTGTGAGCTACTCTGGGATCACTGGGATCCTAATACACACACACACACACACACACACACACATACTTGTGAAACTACAGAAGAGCGATGGCAGGAAGTATAGTGATACAGACATATTTCATGGAGACCGAATGTGATTTGAACACAGGTTTTTTTTTTAGTTATGCCAGTATTCCACCACGCAAGCAAATATATCAGGAATGTTTTTATTTAATCCACAATAAAATTCGAAAAAAACTAATTCACAAATTGTGCAAAAGTTGACAGTGACATTTTATAAACTATATACATGTAATATTCACAGCCTAAGTCTAGAAAAATAGATTTTTTTTTTTTAATTATTATTATAAAAATACATTTCCTGAACATCAGGTATCAAAGAAGGACAGGCTGAGAGGGACAGTTGGAGAGGAGGTGTAGAGAGAGAGAGCAAGAGAGAGAGAGAGAGAGAGAGAGACAGCACCAAACACCCAGATGGTCTGGCAGTACACAGAAAGTGAGAGTCGTCGAAACAAAGAGAAAAACGTGAAATGTCACATTTCTCTAGATAAATTTCATCGCTGAGTTTTTTTTTTTTTTTTGGATGTGTGTGTGTGTGTGTGTGAAGGGATCAGGGATCGAGGGATTTTGTGATTTGTCTGCAGCAGTGGTTGGTTTGTGCTTCAGGAAGGGAACGTGAGCGTTAGGAGCACTTCCACACGCACACAGCCAGACTTCCCCCAAAGAACATGTACAGGAGGTTCTTCACCTCGTGCGTGATCTCGAACCCGAAGCCCTCGCCGATCACCACGTGCCACGAGCTGCCAAACTTCTTGTCCATCGACTCCTTTATCATCCTGGCTGCACTCTTAATGCACAAGACACAAAGAAAAGAGGACGGCGCGTTACACAAATGCGGACGGATGATCCTTTATGACCTCGCTGCTGGTCCTATGGTGTAAATGTACCTGAGGCCAGCGAGTGTGTCATTATTAAGCACTGCATTCGACTGCGTGTCAAGTCAAACACACACACACACACACACACCTCGTTGTTGGCTGCAAACTTCTCACACGCTGTAACACACAGCTCCATCGTCTCCAACCTCATTTCCTCCGGCATGTCCGTGTGCTGTGAGAAAAAACACAGAGAGAGAGAGAGAGAGAGAGAGAGAGAGAGAGAGAATGAGACACCTGAAAGACTGGGAACTGCCAAGAGAACGAGTTTCTAAAAAAAAAAAAAAAAAAAAGGAGACGAGAGTGTTATCTTCACACACTCGGCTATCAACGACTCGGACACATTACTCCTACGTTTGTTGGGGTGTGTCCTAATCAGCGGGACGTGTTAACTGCGCCAACGTTGCTGTGGTTTCAACGTTGAACTGAAAATAGCCAACAAGAAAGAAAGAACGAACGAACGAACGAAAGCTCAGGAGTTTCTTACCCTAATCAGAGGGAAACTGTGCAGCCGCTTGTAATCTGCCTCCTCCTTCTTGCTCTCCGCCGTTTCTGCCATAGCACTAGTTCTGCACGAACGCATAGAAAGTTAAATCCTGTCGAACAGATCTGGAAAATCTGATCACATGACATTGATCTTGTGATGTAATAACTTCATGGTACGCTTCGTCCTTTCCATCAGGCTTCAGTATTTTGCACGGATTTTTTTAAAAAAGGGTTTATTAGGTTTATTATGTTTACATGCGCATCAACATTCCGATATTAATCGGAATTTGCCAGTATTCTAAAATTCGGATTCCTGAAATTCCGATTCTCATCCCTGGAATTATCGTAAAATATCGTAAAAGATCTCTGTGTACGCTCAGTCCACAAGGAACTGATGCTTAGTATTTAGGAACAGGAACAGGAATGGGTTCTCCGTGTATACAGGAATATTCCGATGCCTGTACGCATGTAAACGTCGTATCCGACCCGAACGCAGACCTCAATGGGAATTTGATGTGCGTGTGAATGTAGCCAGTGTGGTGTGTAACTGATCTCAGGTCAGCGTCTGTCTCGTGGGTTTCCTCCGGGTTCTCCGGTTTCCTCCCACGTCCCAGAAACGTGCCAGGAGGTGGATTGTGGATACTGGGATGCTACGTCGCCTCTAGATGTGAATGTGCGTGTGTGTGTGTGTGTGTGTGTGTGTGTGTGTGTGTTTGGTGATCTGCGACGGACTGAGGTGTATTCCCACCTCACGCCTCGTGTTCCTGGGACAGGCTCCGGTTCAACCCCCAGGATAAAGATGGTAGGGATCTATAATGGAAATGAAGTGATTGGGATAAATTTAGTCAAGTCACAGCCACAACCAATTCCAAAAAAAAAAAAAAAAGTGTCAGTGTTTCTAACTAAATAAATGAGTAGTGAGGAAGCGTCACTTCCTGTTTTTGGGGTGTTTAATATAATCATCCTGTTTAATCCTGAAAACATTATATAAGAGTTCTACTTTTATTTTACTATAAATATTATTCACCTCATATCAAGAACAACTGGATTTAAACCTTTCAGAGCTATCTACTTTGCTAATTTTAGTTAAATATAAAAAATAATAATAATAATAATAATAATAATAGTTAAATAATAACTAAAAAACAGCTCTAAACTAGCAACCATATCCAAAACATAAAATATTCAGCAAAGCTAATTGCTAATTTCAGCTTCGGTTCTCACATCAGTCTTAGGTTAAAAAAAATATATATATATATCTGAATATAAACAGGTATACATGTATAATTCATATTACGTTGCTATACTATTTAAGATATAATTAGCTACAGGAGTAGCAAAACTTATTCCTTACATGTTTAACGGAGGGAAATGGTGTCTAAAGCTACATCCCAGGTAGGTTGCTAAGGAGACATCGTGATCCTAGCAACCGCAAATCTCGCGAGAACTGGAAAGATTCCGCCCACCGTGAAGTCTCGTGCATGGTCAAGAAGAAGCTCAATAACAATAACAATAATAATAATAATAATAATAATAGTTATTATTATTATTATTATTATTAGTAGTAGTAGTAGTAGTAGTAGTATTGTTATTATTATTATTATTATTATTATTATTATTATTATTATATTAATGATTAGTTAATAATAATAATAATAATAATAATAATAATAATAATGTGACTGTCTTTATATACTGAAATTATTTTTTTTCTTGTAGACCTCATTCACTTTACTGTCAATGCACCCAGTTACACATTTCCTAAGACAACTAGCCTTTTAATAGCCCTTACAAAATAATCCCCTACAGGACTCCTGCAGGAATTTTATGCAGATGTCCTACAGGATTGTCAGCTCGTTTTCCTGGTGAAATACCTGCAGGAATTCTATGAAGAAAAAAAATGAAATGCAGGATTTATATCCTCCAGGAATGATGTCCTGCAGGTCTATTTAATAATTTAACACACATTCCCGGCAGGATAGATCTCAAATTCTGCAGGACGTGGTGAGTATTTATATCCTGTAGGATATGTACATTGGAAATAACTGTCGATGCACTCGAGAGCCGGAGAGCAATTCACACCCCCCCCAAAAAAAAAAAAAAAAAAACAGAATTAAAAAAGGTATGAAAGAGTAACAATAATGCAATCCCTGACCACTGTGCAAAGCAGGTCAGGGCACAAGTTTGAGATGAGAATACAATTAAGTAATATTACAATCTCTCATGAAGGTGTGCTACTGGAAAGCCTAGTCAAACACATATTACAGAACACAGAGTTGTATAGACAAAGCTACACAGCTTCTTTAACTACCTGTACATCATGCTTGCCTTACAGTGAATGGTAAGTCTGTCACATAATACACAGAAGACAAGGTGTAAATAGTAGACGTAGTAGATTTTTATAGTATGAGACCATTTTCAATAACAACATGTAGACGTTATTTTCTATTAAAGTCTAAAGAGTGTCAAAACGTTTGGCAAAAAAAAGGAAAATGAAAATCATGTGTGACTACGGAACATTAAAGGAATTGTACACACATAAATGAAAGATGCATTCTGATGAAAAAGGAAGGAAAACATCTGGCCATCTTTGTCCATGCAGTCAGATGGGATATACATATGAATGTAAGTAGTATCTAGTCTATATTCCTGAAAAAAAGAAAAGATTAGCAGTAAGATTTTGAAATATGTGCTCTCTACAATTATCACCTTGCTCATAACTTTCGTCATTTCATTTTTCTGCCCCGATAAACTTTTTTTTCCCCGTACTGCATCTGTAAATGTTATTCCATTCATGAATCATTATCATTTTATTTTGCACTCTAACTGCAACCCAGTTTGGGTTTGTTTGTGCGAAAAGAAAAAGAAGAAGGAAAGTTTAACTCACCCCGAGATCAACAATACTTCGTTATGGTCAAGATCTGGCTTTGCCATAGTGCCTTTGTTAGCATTGCAGACAGTCTGCCTCCCAAACACTGCCTCCACCAGATCCTTTACCATAGCAGAACACGATGTACCACCCCGATGTCCACAAGATGGCTGCCAGAATATTAGTAGGACTAATTCCTAGGCCTTGTATTTGCCAAGAAAAAAAATGTAGGACACTAACAACATGCATAAACATGCATACGTTCAAACAAATACATTTTATTTACCTTCTCAGGGGGGTCATTCTGGTTTGATATATCTTGTGGTTTAGGATTTGTCAGAGTGTCTCAGTTTATAGTATCAAACCTTTGAAGGATTTCTCAAGAAAAAGTACAATATTTAAAAATCATTCCTAACAGACAGCTACATTTCCAGACAAACTGACATGTAGATGGATGGAATAGACGGATAGACAGAGATACAGCTAGATAGAGATATATTCAATACTCATAAAGCCTGATTCTCCTTCCTTAAAAGAACAATTTCAATATATTATTCAATAACCTAAAGACAGACACACAACATTTGCATCCTTGTGTTATTTGACTAATGTGTGCTGTAACTGCCCATAGTGCTGTTCCTGACGCTCTTCATAATGCGGGATGCTGACCTGAGAGTACCAGTCATACTAGGAATGGATTTTCTGTTAAAGACCGGAATGGTTCTAGACTTTCACAAAGCTCAGTACAGTCTGCCCACTGCAGAAGGACCTATGAAAGTAAAACTTTCCCCTTTCTTCAACATGACGCCCGCTCCACCATGCATTTTTACCTGCCATTTCGTCACCTGCCTGCAGTGATGAAACCTGTCAATACATACATCAACTTACATTGGCAGCAGACACAGACCTACAGACAAAAAAAGAGCTGGAGAGTCTGATGTTAAACTGGCCTACTGTTTGTACCCAGGAAATTGGTCGTACCAACCTTGTTAAAACACCGCATCATTACCACTGATGAAGTACCAGTAAGATGACGTGCATACAAGGTCTCTATGGAAATACATACAGAATAGATACAGGATATCCTGGAGTCACTACACGGTGCCACTGTCTTCAGTACTCTGGACTTAAAGAGTGGTTATTGGCAGCTGGAGATGG
>CM074998.1:14851122-14891066 GCA_037576825.1 Pangasius krempfi
TCTCTCTCTCTCTCTCTCTCTCACACACACACACACACACACACACACACACACACACACACACACACACACTTGCTTATAATTTATGCATGTGTTTTTCCCCACCAAGGACTTTTATAGAGCACAGGGGACAGCAAACTGAGAGGGAGAGAGTGAGAAATATAATATGCACTAATTTTATATCAAGTTCAAGTCAAAATTTGTTATAAACTGAACTAAATTTCCCATATCCTAGTGAAGTACAGAGTCTTTGGGGTTTCGTATTAACACAGAGGTTCTTCTGAGATCTAATAATTCACTTCGATTCAATTTTATTTATATAGCCCTTTTAATGACGGACATACAAGAATCTGGAACTGGGTTTAGGCGACAGTGGCAAGGAAAAACTCCCTGAGAAGTCATGAGGAAGGAATTGGTCCTCTTCTGGGTGACACCCAGATAATAATAGTGGGATTATTATTTATTATTATTATTCACTCTTTCACAACTGTACACTATAGAATGAAGTGTGAATGAATGAAGTGTGTTGGAATGGATCTTCAGTGTGTGCGAGAAAATTCTCCTGGAGCCAGTTTTAATTGGTTTTGTTGGAAAGATAAATAAATAATAAAAAAAACATTCCTAAAATGTTCCACAAAGATTTTTTTTGTGTGAATTAATATCTAGATTGTGTGTGTGGGGAGAAAAAAAAACGTATACGGTTATAGTATAATACAGAATGTGGGAGCAGTATGAGATTAGAATTATATAGAAATGTGTGGAAATATGGGATCTGTAGGCCTAACAGTATTATGATTATGATTATAATAATAATCTAGAATATTATAGGGTTATGGTTAAAGGTCTCTCACCTCTAGCTTCTCGATGCGGTCTTTGAGCTGGAGGATGGCTCTCTCGAGCTCCTCGACAGCCCGGGCGGTGTGCAGCTGTGCAGCGGCGGATTCCCGCACGCCATCCCCGGCCATGAGGCGGCGTCGTGCGGGCCATGATGCGGCGGCTCCGCGCTCCACCACGCTGCGCTCATCCAGCAGCGCGCTCTCGCACTCGGCGAGTTTGCCGGTAAGCTCGTCGATGGTCTTGCGGTCGGCGGCGATCTGTTCGCTCTGCAGCGCCACGGTGCGCCGGAGCTCCTCGGCGGTCGCGCTCAGGGCACTCCAGTCTTCGTCGTCGTATTCAGCCTGCTGTTCCTCCTCCTTCTCTTTGTCGCGTCTCCGGCGCTTCATGGCGCATTCCCCGGGCGGCACAGGCGAGCACAGGAGGCGGCTGAAGGTGAAGCGCTGAGGGCTGGCTCCGGCGCTCAGCTCGCCCAGCAGCGGCGTCTCGCGGCCCGTTCCTGCGCCCGCCAAAGGTTCCCTCTCGCTCGTGTCGGCACCGTACAGCGCGCCCAGAGAGCCCGAGGGGACCGGGGACGCGGTGCCGTTGGCGGCCGCGGGAGGCTGCAGGGCGGCGGCCGGCGCGCGCGAGTACACGCTCGCCACGATGCACACCAGCGCGCCGAGAAAGGCGAGAGCTCCAGCCCCTGCCACAACCGCCACAAATTTCATCTCAGCAATTTTTCCTCGTGACGCAGGCCCCTGCAATGTCGAGCAAAACCTCCACAATCTCTCAAACCGCTTTTAGATTTTCAGCACACACCCCAAAAAAATATATATATATAGAAAGAAATCCAGTTGCTTACTACGCGCTGGATTGTGGATTGTGGAGATATATGTATATTCTTTAAAGATTCCTTGGTGAAGCGATCTCTCCTATCCTGGCCTGCGCGCCTCGTCACTCATCTACACTCCTTCTCTTCCTCCTCCTCGTCATCCCCTACGCGTTGCTAAGCACCCGCGCACTGGTTGCTATGGTCACGCGGAGAGGGATGCTGGAAGGAAGGCGGGAAATGGCACCTACAGGTAAACATGGGCACCCTTTTTTTTTTTTTTTTTGGCATAACCAGAAATGACGTGACTGGGTGACACTGAGCACCTGGGTGTCTCTACTGGTGTCATCCTTAAGTCTCCACCTCCAGGTGAAGAATAAACAGTAAAACTTTCATTAAGCACTAGAGATGATGGCTAAAAATGGAATTATTATCAAACACAATCACTTCCTTTTCAAGCATCATCTGAAGTGGACCCCCAACGCATATGTCTCCAGCTAGATGCGGACAGATTATATCTCACGGCTATATCTCTTGGGAACATCTGGTGATACCCCAGGAGGAGCTGGAATCCGTAGCTGGGGATAAAGAAGTCTCCTCTGACCTCCAACTGTTGCTACCAGGAACAGCATCAGGGAAATGATGATGATGATGATGATAAACATTTGTCCTAATGCCTATTCAGTAAGTAACATTTTCCCAGTTGTGGAACATCAGAGACACTTCACAGGTCAGGGTGAGTTTCAATCCCAGTCTTTATTACCAGAAATCCACAAACTTTACAGTTTATGCTGTGTTCACTTCTTTTCTAAAAACAAAAACAGCTTTTTTTCCCCCCAAGTAACAAGGATCTTTTTATTTACGTAGTATTAAATGAGCACAGATCCAGGGGACATGTGTGTCAGCTGATTTACAGTTTGTAAATGAGGATGTATATGTAATGCTGTATCCCGTGAATCAGAATACTTGATTTTAAGGAGAAAAGAAAAAAAAAAAACTCATATCTGAGTCCAGGATATTTTTCAGAGGTCCACAGTACAGCTGCTGTTGCTTCTTCTTCTTCTTTCGTCTTGCCCATTCATTTCAGATATACTGTATCAAACCTATTATTATTCAATATAAGTAAAATCATCATCTGTTGCATCAAATTGTTGCAAAAAAAAAAGTATATGACACTTTCTCCACAGAGAAAAAAACAACAACATACAAACGAACAAAAACAAACGTCAAAAGTCTAGCCACTCTCCTATGTACACGCAAGTGGATGGTGATATTTCCCCGCCTTCGTGGCAGTCGTCAAACACCTGGAAGAATGGCAGAGAAAAAAAAAAGAAGTCAGGTATGTCACATCCTCAACAGTCATTTGAGAATTTTGTGTTCGAATCTGAGAGGCAAGCATTAGGGTACTGGCTGTTCTTGATGAGGTCAGGATGTTTACAGACTATTGAGGCTCTCTACCTGGTATTGGAATTGAAGAGGTGCCAATATTTTTGTGCACCAGCCAATGTTATGCTTAAAAAAAAAAAAAAACACTGATGCAAACGTCCGGTGAAACTTAATAATGAGTCGACTAAAAAGATCACAGCCCCGCCCACTTGTTTTCTATTGGCTCATAAGCAAATGGATGTCCGGCGTCCTTTCCCCTTCAGTGAATTGGCTTCTCTAAATGGCGAATGTCATTAGACCGGAAAGTTGAAAAAGGAGAAATGTGGGTGGCGCCCTTATCTCCCTTATCAAAGACTGTAAATGCGCCAGCGAAACCATAAATGTTGGCACCTCTAGCTGGTGTAAATCACTGTTCTGTTGTAATTCCTGACATTTGGTTGTAGCCTATGGTTCCTGGATACACAGTTTTGAAGCAATTCCGGGGTTTCACGACTTTTTCTTAACCTAGTTTCGAGAAATTATATATTTATCGCTCTGTGTTCACTGTTTTGGGGTATTTGCTAGCCATTAGTGTAACTGCAGAATTTACCGGACAGAGTCCACAGGGTGTTTTGACCAGGCCTGTGGGCTGGATGATGGAGTTCACACCCCTGTAAAGCTTCATCTGGCCGTCCACACACCCTACGGTGCCCTCTTTAGCCGCGATGATGGTCATTTCCACCTTTCCATCATAGATGAGTGTGTTCAGGATGGTCTCGATGTCCTCCATTGACAGATCCACCTACAACGCAACGGCCAGTTCGTAACTATAATCTGGTGTTTTGGCACTTTCGTTACTATCCGACAGCCACATTCACAAGTTGTATTTATATAATTATATAATATAGCACATGTATGCCATGCCTTGCTAATGCCCAGCTCGCAGATGTACTTCCAGACTTCATATGAGGTGGCGAACGAGCTGTTTCTCTGCACCATAGGACTCTGCTTACTGTCCCTCGCAGCTTCTGCCTGGAGTACACACACACACACACACACACACACACACACAGATTTGCACTTACAACAAAAAATTCTCACTCTTTCAACACACTTCCTTCCTGTTCATTTTTACTCTTCTACGCCTGTATACTGTAATGGTTTATAATCCCTCTATCCGGTGACCAAGAAGAGGATGGACTCCATTTTGAGTCTGGTTCATCTCAAGGTTTCGCCTTCATGTCATCTCAGGGACACAAATAAAATGAAATCGAAAATGTGGTACGTGTCACTGGCCATGACTCACTTGTTCACATCCTTTTCGATTGAGGAAGCGGGAACGTCATTGACCCTGGGAGCGGTCCAGAAAGGCACTGTCCTTAGTCTTTATTTATTTAGTAATTTAATATTGCATAATATCGCAATAGTGCATAATATTACAACCGGGTACAGTGAGCATTTTGGTCCTTTTTTAAAAGTCACAGTTTTCCCTTACGTTGTTTCTCCCTTTTTTCTTCTGTAGACTCACTGTGCTTCAGGTGTGTGGGTGTGTATGTTTGTGTGGTCATGCGGTCCAATGTCTATGCTCACTGATGGAGATCGCAATTTTAACATCTTACGCGTTCCTATTAAATTAATAAACAAACAAACAAACAAACAAACAAACAAACAAACAAAACGTTACACACCCCCCCCCCCCCCAAAGCTGACAGCTGATCTTACAAAAGTGCAAAGGTTGGTTTTCAGTACTTAGTAAGAAAAAAAACGATCTACTAGGACGATATTTAGGTGTTAAAGAAGCATGTTTTGCGATGTTCCTGACCTTACTCTGCAGGAACTTGAAGCACTGCTGGTTGAGAACCTCCACAAACTCAGACTCGAAGTCCTGATCACTGTACCACGCCCCTCCTGTAACCGAGCGGTCCGGCTGCAGGTTATACAGCATGTACACCTTCTTCTTTGAGGCCTGGATACAACAATTAATTGTAAAAAAAAAAAAATAATAATAATAATTTCAAGTCTAAAAATGCTAAAACAGCACTTCTTATTGATCAACTCACTGCCACAGACTTCACGGCTTTGATAAGTTTCTTGCTCTCGAGGTTCTTCAGGATTTTGTTGATCTCAGTCAGGGGGAGGTTGCTTTTATAGCGGATGTCCCTACTCCATATTCCTATGAAGACATAAAAAAAAAAAAAAATCACGAGCTCTCTCTCTCTCTCTTTCTCTCTCTCTCGTTTCCATGGTGTCACAACATTCGAACAGGATTTAATTCGTTCACCTTTATTCCCCGCATCCTCGATGATCTGGTAAACAAGCTTCTCCTGGTTGTCAGAGCCCTTCATTTTACTTCAAAAATAAAAAAACACACAAACCAAATTCTTTTTTCTTTTTTTTTTTTTTTGTAAACATATGTCTTTCAAGGTAAGTGGACTTACCTTGCCGACTGAGTGTCTTTTAGCCGGTACAGCAACCCATTGCTGTTTCTGAGGAGATCCAACTGGCCCTGTGTGTAAAAGAGTGTAAAATGTTAAAGATGAGCAATAATCATACAGATCCAGGGATCTACAAATCTCTGTAATGTTGCTATAAGCCTAAAAACCATTGTTGTATTTTTTTTTTTATTAATACAAAGGCCCATTTATACATATATGTATGTAATGTGTGTGTGTGTGTATAGACACACACACACACACGTATTATCCACTTTATTACATAAAGTGGTGTGTAGGAGCCCAGGATTTACTACCCTGGATCCCTGGATCCTCAACTTAGTGTACATCCACATTACCAGTTTGAAGTGAGACAAATCCGTGACCATGTGACATGAACATCCATGTCACCATCCACGGCAGGATTAAATAATCCCGTTGTGCTCTCATTACACTGACCGACGCTGCAGACAGACGCTGCAGTCACTGTAACTGTACACCTTTACGGTCAGTGTCCTCTTAACAGGGCCAGTGCGATGCCATGCAAAGTTAAAAGTGGGATGTTCCTGATACACCTAGTGCTCAGTGACTCTCAGACTGATTACCACAGACAGCAGGCGGTTGATGACCATGGCCCTCTGCTGAGCCTCCACATGCGGCATGTCATTCTGGATGACCTGGTCTGTGATGCCTTGTGGAAACTGCTGACACAGCTCCTTTATTCTTAATGCACACACAAACATCATGCACAGATTAACACACTCTCAGACTGCACTACATACTGCATGTCAAAGCATTTCTACAGGAAATACGAAGACATACAGGATCCATCAACCTAACCTTAAATACTGTGTATCATATTATATAACATATCATTTACATTAACCAAGAGATTTTTTTTGTCCACAATGATGTAATATTACTTTATATTAAATAGGTATACTAGATACAACTAATAACCCATCCAACTTACCTGTTTTCGATATCCACAACATCTGTGGACTCCTTTTTAACCTTAACATCTGTCATTATTAGGATTTCATAGAAGTATTACGAGAAAATAAGTTTAAAACCGCAATACGCCAGCAATACTACTAATATACAACATAGCAGCGTGTTTTTTCTTATCCACCCGTTTTCTTGTGGCAAGCCACGCCTCCTGAATCGAAGTATGAAGTATTAGCCAATCATACTGCAGAATTGCATTACAAGATGAGATTTTAGCCAATCATAGTGATGAAGGCGGGATTTTAAGAAATACGGGTTGGAAAGGAATAACGCATTTGCAGCGTGTTGCTTGGGTCCTTCCGGGTTAATCCTATTGGTGGCGGATATATTGCCTGTATAAAAGTCGTGTCGCAAAGCTTCGTTTTTGGGTTTCTAACTGGTTTTTTTTTTTTTTTTTTTTCACAGAATTTTAATTTGCTTTAATTATCGGCTGAACAAAAATATTTTTGTGGCTTTTTTAAAAAAAAAAAAAAAGTTCAGGTCAACCAATGTAACATGCTACAAGACTATTCACACGTTACTCGGTTGTAAATATTTCACTGTTTTTATATTTCAAGAATTATATTCAATTAAATATTTCAAGAAGTTTAAAAAGTGACTGCAATATTACGCATACGCTTGTGGTTTGCTTAGACGAAATCAGCCAATAGTAGTGCGAGTTGCGGTTGCTATGGGCTACGGGTTTGACCAATAAGAGCGCGTGTTGTTGTGCAGCCGAGTTGATGAGTGCGGCGTCACTGGATACCAGGTATAAGCTTCTCTTATATATATATTACCGTAATTATTTGAAATGCATGGTTAAAAATTGGTTGAAAATCGGCCACCATAATTCCTAGATAAACAAACTGCGTACAGTATGGTTTGAAATGCTTAATACTAACTACAAACTAGTGAATCCTGTATGGAGCTATGTGGGTTTCAGACTATTCCAAGGGTAGAGGTCATGCAATGGCTCAGGTTTTGCCCATTTGGTCATTCATTCATATCCAGTAACCGCTTTATCCTGGTTTAAAGTGGTGAGTGGATCCGGGGTCTATCCCGGGAACGCCGGACACGGATACTCTAACCCGAGCTGGGATAACAGCTTGTAATCATTTTGTAGTTTGTTGTTTCAAAAATTATTCTTATAGTCCCTGAGTAGAACTCAGTATGTCCAGTGGGAACCCATCCATCCATCCATTTTCTGTACCGCTTATCCTACACAGGGTCAAGGGGAGCCTGGAGCCTTTCCCAGGGGATTTGGGGTGCAAGACAGGGGGACGGGGTGCCAACCCATCGCAGGGCACAATCACACACACATTCACACACTGCAGACAATTTACTGATACCAATCAGCCTACAACACGTGTCTTTGGACTGGGGGAGGAAACCAGAGTACCCGGAGGAAACCCCCTGAAGCACGGGGACAACATGCAAGCTTTAACCCCAGTGGGAACCAACATGGCCGAAAGTTATTAATCCAGCTGACCGCTTACAGATTTATTTACTTCCCAAGTTTGTTGAGATGATGCAGTTAAATGAATGGTTAATATGACTAATTGGTCATTTGAATCCTAGGTAAAGGCTGGGTGATAAATCTGGTTCCCTGTGATCTAAAAGCTTCAGGATGACTGCAGGTTCCATTGTGGCTCCATTCATAATTCCCATTCGGATTCCAGCTCCCGGAAAAGCCAAGCATGAAATAGACACCAATACGCCCATCGAGATCAAGTCAGGTGGGTTCAGGCTCATTGTTTCTACTCCACTCGTTTCTACTCGCCATGTTCACTTCCCTTTCCCATTTCACCATTAGTTGAATCCTTTCTTGCTTTTTTATGGGATGTTGTGCTTCTGCTGAGAATAACTTTATTAACAGCAGAGGTGGGAAAAGTGCTGAGAAATCATACTTACGTGAAAGGATAGATAATGTTTCGGAATCGTACTCGATTGAAAGTGGAATTTTCCAGACCAAATGTACTCAAGTGAAAGTCAAAAGGTTGCTATTTGAAAATGAATTAGTCAAGTATGTTAGCTAGTGGAATCAATGCTAGTCTAACCTGGTATTAGGAGAATTTATCACTAGAAATTAGCAATTGGCTAGTGATAAAGAGCTAGCAGCTAACATATGAATGTGAGTTATCATGCTAGCTAAGGTCTGAGAGATGTTAGTGTTAATAATGCTGTTCTTGGTTAGCTTTTAGCTAATGTTTTCCCTTGTTCCTTGCTGGAGGAAACACTAATGTACCATCAGTTACTAAAATCAGTATGTGATTTAAGACATTTTCTTTTCTTTTCTTTTTTCATATTTGTTGAGTAAATTGAAAAGATTCTACTTTTATTCCCTTTGAAGCTACAGTATGCTTCAACCTTTACCTCAGAGTTTTGGGACTTTTACTTCTGCATATGTAGCATAATCTTATATTATGTCATTAGCAAGCCAGCTAATAAGCATGCTATCCAGTTAACTAGCTAGCTAGTGTCATGGCAACTCATGACACTCTGTATATAGTCTAAAGGTAATATACTGTAAGCAAGTAACTATGGCCTCAGCTACTTTGTTATTGTTACAGTGTGTAAGAGATAATAAGGGGAAGTCGACTAGGGTCTGTAAAACAGTTTGAAACACATCTGTGGTCTTTTTACATTTCAGACACTCCTGATGTGAGTATTTTCTACACGTTGGATGGCACTAAACCGGAGTTGCTGCGAAGGCCAGGGCTTGGGGACAGCAGCACGCTGAGATACACTGAGCCCATTCGCTTATCCAGCGGCAAAGTGCACATCAGGGCCATAGCTGTGACCAGGTACTGTGATAAAAAACACTGAGAAGACAGAATTATGGCTTAAATTACCTTCCAAGACAAAAGAACAAATCTTCATAATAAAACAGATATAATACTTCATAATAAACATAATTGTTTATTCAAGAGTTACTACTGACCTTATTGGGGGACACGGTGGCTTAGTGGTTAGCACAGTTGCCTTGCACCACCGGGGTTGGGGGTGCGACTCCTGCCTCCGCCCTGTGTGCACGTGTGGAGTTTGCATGTTCTCCCGTGCTTCGGAGGTTTCCTCCCCCAGTCCAGAGACATGCATTGTAGGCTGATTGGTATTTCCAAACTGTCCGTAGTGTGTGAGCATGCATGCCCTATGATGGGTTGGCACCCAGTCCAGGGTGTCACCTGCCTTGTGCCCCAAGTCCCCTGGGATAGGCTCCAGGTTACCCCTCGGGATAGGCTCCAGGTTACCCCTCGGGATAGGCTCCAGGTTACCCCTGGGATAGGCTCCAGGTTACCCCCCGGGATAGGCTCCAGGTTACCCCCCGGGATAGGCTCCAGGTTACCCCCCGGGATAGGCTCCAGGTTACCCCTGGGATAGGCTCCAGGTTACCCTCGGGATAGGCTCCAAGTTACTTCATTGTGTAAATGAATAGTGAGCATGCATGCCCTGTTCCACAACAGGACTGAACGTGGCTGTGGAATGAACTGGAATAGTCCTGTCTGGGGTTTAAAGTTGCAATCTGTAACATTCATAACAAAAGTGTTTATTGACCTATTAAACATATAATTACGTAGATGCATTATATATTATTGTTTCACTCTATTCTTGTGTGATCAATGTCACTTGTTCGTTTGCTTGTTTTCTGGGTGCATTTTTCTGGCCCTGAAATTAGCTCCACCCCTAGCTGTAAAAGTGTGGCTTCAGTTTTTTTCTTTTTCCTTAAAAGTAATGATTAAGGGACCTCGAATAATTATGTAATTTCATAGAAGCCTTAGCAAAAAAAACAAAAAAAACTGATCATGTGATTTACAATAGTGTCATGTATAGTAGAAGCTGGGTTTCTTTATTTCAGCTTCTGTCTACATTTTTCTGGCCCTGAAATGAGCTCTTCTCTTAGTTATAACAGAGCTGCTCAACAGAGGGGGTGGGTTTAGGTACAGGAGGGGATTAGAACAGCTTGTCAGTGTTTTTAATTTTGCAATTGCAGTTCTTCTTGCTGGTCACTCTAAAAAAAAAAAAAATTTGCAAACTGCTCCTTTAAATGTACTTCAGACTCTTCAGTGTTTTGTTGGTGTGTGTTTCTGAGCAGCAGAACAGTTACGTGTTTCTGTCCTGCCGCAGTGATGGAAGACAGAGCGCCGTTGTTACGAAGGTCTTCATCGTGGATTGTGTGCCGTCTGAGCTACAAGAACCATCAGACGACAATCAAGAATTCTCTATAAAGAGTCTGGAGCAAAGTGACTTAGAACACGTCTGTTTTTTTTTTTATTTGAACCAAATGTGAAATTTTTGGAAATTTCATATAGTAGTGGATGTATTTAACACAATGCTTTGTACCACAGGAGCGGGTGAACGGTGCTAGAGATGCCTCTTTAGACATTTCCAACAACGGAGCACGGCGCACTCGAAAAGGCCCTCGTTTTCTGTCCCAGCGCTTACAGAGCGCACCCATAGCCCCGCCCACAAAACGCCCACAGGTAAGATTTCCTAACGATCTGTCACTCAGAGCACAAACTGTAGTACGAGTGGTTGGTTCCCAGAAAACACCTCACTCAAATCTCACTCTGAGTTTCATCGTGTCTGTTATGATGCCAGATCACCAAAAAGCAGCACTCAACGATAGAAACGAAACGAAGCGTGTTCTAGCATGCTCGCGGTTTCAAAAACTCTCAAAGTAGGTTATCAAATAAGCTCTAAAATGAGGGGCACGTCCTACTTCCACTTCCAGTACATATGCAGATAATGCACCAAACAAATAAATTCGTGTTTTAAATACGATTTCTTTATGTTTAACCTTTTTTTTTTTTTGGAAGGAGTCTCCAGTGTCAGCACTTTAAAACAGAGGTTTTCCACCATGGGGAAAGTTTTACAGGACAGAGAGCTTTGTGTTTTCTGGTTTCTCAGTAACAAGCTGCATTTTTTTTTTTTTTTTTGTCGCATTAACCTCAAGTGAGAGAAAAAAAGACAGACTGGTGAGGGAACAAATGTTTATAGCTCCTCTAATGTAAGTGATAACATTTTTGAATATAACTATAAATGGAAAAAAGGTACAAAATGTCCTTCTTTAGTAAATGAGAAATTGTAATCGTTGACACTTTGCTGTGGTATAAGAGGAATAAAACCAGCTTCAGGGTGCTAACAGTAGCATCACACCATCCTTTCGTTGATTATTTCCCTAAAATAGCACCGGTGGAGTGTTCTTTACTTACCATAGAACTAGTGCATTTAAAAAAAACAACAAAAAAAACACCTGTGTTTGTTAAAAAAAAATTCAGTTCGATGCCATTATGACTTGTTTTACATTCGTTTTTACTTTTCAGAGTGCAGGCAGTGGAGTCGGCCTGCTCAAAAACCTAAACAGCACACAGATATCTCGCCTCCAGAGAGAAACAGATTTCCTCAGGTGAGAGAAAGAAGGAGTGACAATGATGACAAGGTAATAAACTAGGCTCTATAATGTGTTGGTCTGGTTCTCTGAGCATGCAGGTGCTTTAAGTGTTTGAGCCATCGGCCCTCGGACCCCTTCGCCCGATTCTGCCTGCACTGTGGCGCTCCGGTGCCTCCTATCCCAGGACAGAGACTGCCCCCTACTGAGGGCGGACAGGTACACACAACCGTTCTTTACCGAACCCTGGTGCAGGTTTCAGCCCTGCAATACGCCAGTCCTCTCTTTATTTTTTTTTCCCCCAAAGACATACATATGAAGATATACACTCACAGGCACCGGTGTTCATATTAAAGTGAGGCCAGTGAGTGTATATAGGTAAAGTAAAGGGTCACTATTGGTGCGTTTTTTATATATATATATATATATATATATGTGTGTGTGTGTGTGTGTGTGTGTGTTATTCCAGATGATCCTGTGTGTGCAGTGTAAGAGCATGGTCCCGGCGAACACGTCCTCGTGTGTGGTGTGTGAGACTCCTATTTCCCCACAGCTTCAACCACAGGCCAGCCTGAAGCTGCAGGTATACAAGACTGAACACACACACACACACACACACACACACCATTATCCGCTGCATAGAACAACTCTAGATACTATGCTTATGATTCTTATACGTTCTTTTATGTAGAAGACCTCTAGACATGATGTATGTATCGCTATAGAACAGCTCTAGAAATGGTACACAACTGCGCACACGCTACGTAGAGCAGCTCTAGATGCCGAGTGTGTAATACTTCACTTCTCCTCTACGATAAGTAGCTCAGTAAACTTGAAGAATTGCAATTTAATGCAATTTAAAGTGAAGAATCGAATGAAATGTTCTGTCCACACACCGGCCACACATACTCGGTTAACAGCGCAACTCATTCAGTGACCTCTTTCCTCTCTCGCAGGGCAAGCTGATCTGTCCGTCATGCGGCACAGGAAACCCCGCCCACATCACCTACTGCGTGACATGTGAGACCAGATTGTCTCAAGCCGACAGTGTAAGAGCCTTTCAGGTGTATGATAATCGGAGTATTCGTAGTTAATTCATGAGTTTTTTGTAAAAAAATGACGAATCGGACAGATCGGACTCTCCGTCTCATCCGTGTTCTAGCCTGTGTTGAGCGGACAGCGCGCTCCTCCTCTACCCTCCGCAGAAGGGAAGTTGGTTCCTTGCTCCAAATGTAACAGAGTGAACCACTCAGACGCTCGATTCTGCGACTGGTGCGGTGCCAAGGTGAGAACGCAGAACGGAAGTATTTTATTCCTCCACAACAGTTTGTCAGATATGTACTTTGTATCCATTTATAGTTGCTTTTAACGTTCTTCTTATCGCTTATGTTATAGCAGCTATAAACAGTCATTTCCTTACAAAGTACAAAGTGGTGTCGTGAAGACTTTGCTGAGGTGGAAAACAATGGAACAAGGAACAAAAATGCGAAATAAACACGTCCTCATAGAAAACGGCACCATGTCAACAATCGCACACGTTTTTAATCTGTTGATGGTTAGGGAGCGTTCGCTATACAAGTCCCTGTGTAAGTCCTTACTATAGAAATATTAAAATAATAGAACTGATCATGTGTTTTTTTTTTTATTATTTGTGATAATGACGGAATATCTGTAACCTACTAACCTGTCTTGGTAACATTTGTGCTCAGTCATGAACCTCTGTCTGATGATTCTAATTGCATTCCATAAAAATCTCCTAAATGTAATTTTTTTTGTTTGTTTTTTTTTCCCCTCAGCCTGGCCACGCAGCCAAGTATCTGACCTGTTCTAAATGCGGAGCTAGCAGTCACCCGTATGCTAACTTCTGTGGAAGCTGTGGCGTGTTCCTGGAAGGTCCACCCCGAGGGTCCGCCTGCAGCACGCAGCTGAGCGCACGAGACGGCGCACTGGGACCTGAGCAGGTATAACGCACGCCACACCTCGGGGAAGTGTAACTAACTAAAAACATTTCTACGCGATAATGGAAGAAAATGAGATATCCAAGATACCACAACTGAACAGGATTTCTGTTGTTTCTAGTTTTATTACAAAACAATCCAGCTTCATCAGCTCTCTCTTTAGATTCCATCTACACGTCATGCTGCAGTCGCGAGCGTCGCCAGGTGTGTGGACGCCCAGACACAGACTGCTGGCCTCTTCTACCCCTCCAGCACTGAACTGCAGAAGCGGAGCCAGCAAAGAGAGGCGGAGCTTAGCAGACAGGGCCAGATGAGTGACAGGAAGCCTTTGGTCACAGCTGTCAGCCCTGGACGAGGTAACATGCACGATTATGTCTAACGCTTAAATATACAGTATTTTTTTGTTATCATAGAAGGGTGCTAGGAATTATGGGCAACCGGAATGGATTATTACCCCAACCCTTACACTTGCTGAGGGTCTCATTGTTTCCACTTTAATCCCCATTTTAGAAACACCTTGTGTAGTGTGTTTTGTATGTACTGGATGTCTTACGTGTCATACAGCTCTTTTTAATGCTTTGTGTGTATGTGTGTATAGGGTTCTGGAGGAAGCAGCTGGATCACATCTGCGCACACCTGCGCAGTTACACGCAAAACAACAGCGAGTTCCGAGCGCTGGTTGGAGAACCGAGGATGGGCAGGGTGAGACGCTTTATTTCCGCTTTATTTGCGGAATCTGCCATGCATTCAATTATTACTTCGTTTTTTGTTTTTTTTAAGTCATCATCTTAACTTAACTAATAATTTAACCATCGCAGCATGAACCAGTGTAGCCAATGTGATTATTTTCTCATAACAGCACGTCATGAAGTGATTTATCCGACGATTGAAAGTTTGAATTTTTTTTTTTTGAAGAATGTCATGTACATTTTATCTGTTTTTAGCTACATTTAATGTTGTGGAATGTCCACGAAACAAGTTAGCACCTGCCGTCGCTTACATACGTTAGAGCAAGTTAGTAAGATAAGAAAATATAGCTAACGTTACAGAGAAACCACAAAGTGCAAGCTCCTCCTCTTCAATGAATGCGTAACGTGTACCTCCAAATTGTAATTTTTTTACTTATTTTTGTGTCCTTTCCACTCTCTTTTTTTTTTTTTCCAGTCGATTTCATATAAAAATTGAGGAACTAATAACTGCAAAGTTGGTTTGAATATGATTTCCACCCTCACTGCTTGGCAGCTTATAAAATAGCACTTGATCCAGCACATACTATGATAGTTGTTTTTATATCGCGTCTGCTTGTATGTGGGTTTTCGGTTTTCCAGCTGATCTCTGCTGTAATTGAAGAGGACAGCTACGAAGTCAGCCTGCGTGTTAACTTCATCTTGGCATCTCCAGACAGATCCAGGGTAACTACATACTTTACCGTAAAAAAAAACAAACAAAAAAAAACAAGTAGGGGTTTGGTTATGAAGTCATTGCTGCACATTGTTAGCAAAGATAGTATCACTGTGGATTCCAAAATGTTGCATATGTTGTATGTGCTGTGTGTGTAGTCATCTCCATCAGGGCATCTGAATGGATCGCTGAGTGGGAAACTCAACCTCAGCGACATTACTGAGGGGAGGACCAAGCTAACAACCAGCCAGACCAGCCTAGGTAAACTAGTATATATAAATATATTAAATACACATACGCATGGTGAGTATTCACTGAATGATAATTACCTAACCTCACGATAATTAGTCTAATTTGCTATAGTTTATGTCAAAGTTTATGTTACTACATGTATCTACGTCTTGTTGGCCAGGAATTTCGCTGAAGCAACCTAGGATGGTATCACTTTAGCGATACTCTTCTGCATTGTCGAACACTTGATTGGGATCATTTAATAACTAATAATTTGTCCTGTGTAACTAAGTTGTGACTAATGTTGTGTGTCTCACTGTTGGTGTGAGCAGTGAGTGAGGCCACAGTATCTGGAATGAGTGCTAAGAACCGGAAGAAGAGCTGCACTTCAGCCACAGCTGAGCATCCACCTGTTAGTACCTACCTACCTACCTCTCTACCTCTCTCTCAAACAAATTCACTCATACACTTGCATCAGATATCACAACGTGGGTGATTTTTATTTTTATTTTTTTCCCCACACAGGAGTCCAAAGACAGCCTGCTGCTGAGGGAGGTGGGGCCAGAGGGGCGGGGCCGAATCGCAGTAGTGGAGCAGCTCTTGGATGAGGCAAGAATGTCAAACACAACATCAGTAATCTTTACAGCTAATTCGGCCGACTGACTTCCGCAAATGTGCAAAGACGACTGAAGCAGTTTGTTAGTAGAGTATTAAGAATAACGTGTATCTTCAGGGTGCCAACCCATCCTGCCTGGACGGCGATGAACGTCCACCTTTGGTTGCCGCTGTGCTAAACGGGCACCATGATATCATCCCTATGCTGGTGCAGAAAGGTGCAGATGTTGACCAGCTCTCAGGGCCGTGAGTATCTGATCCTGTTGCTAGCTAGATGATGATGATGATGATGATGATGATGTAATGACAGGACTATATACTTTAGAAAGAACACTAAAGTAGATACGAATGGGAGGCGCACAGTTTTTTGTTTTTTTGGTAGAAATTCTGCCAGAAGGGTTTGTGGTTGAGACTAGAGGTGTGAATCGTTATAATTATATGATACTGAGATCCGGCCGGACGCAACAAAAAAAGTCACACAAGCGGATATGAAGCTCGCAGTACAAAACATGTTCGTTAACATACAATGAACACACAGCATTCATTCATTCATCCTTAGTAACTGCCTGGTCAGGGTTGTGAACAGTTTAAATTAAGCTACTATTTGTTTATATTTTGGGAAACAGAACCAGCTAAATTTGTTGAAAATATCATATAAACAAAATGTAATAATATATATTTTTAAAAACAGCATATATTTCTAGGCCACGCCCACAGATAGGGATATATTGGAGCACTAAACAGATACAGATACAGTTAATGTTTGTGTTGACATTACATTATATGTAATCTACATTATCTTGTAGCACAAGACACACCTCACCCCGATATAATTGTGTGTGTGTGTGTGTGTGTGAGTGACCTCTATAATGCAGACATAGTTACGTACGGCTGTAAATAAACTCTTACACTATGGTGTTTTTGATAACCTGGACCAACATCCCATTATGTAAACTCAAATGTAGGCATATAGATGTAACTGCTAATGAAATATTAAGTAATTATAAATATGGCTGTGCAGGTTGAATAACGGCGCCCTGCACGAGGCTGCGGCTTTGGGGACTGAGGGCTTGAGGAGCGCGGAGATCCTGCTCGGGTGAGAATTTAACCGTCACTGTAGTATATTTTCACACTTTGTGTTCTTATAGTATTGGTGCACACGCCAAATATCATGTAGCAAAACTAATGTAGCACTATTCATGTACATGATGATGCTTATTAAAAGCGCATTTGTGATGTTGATGTTGATGTTGATGTTGAGAGCTGCTGGATCTTCACTCGTTTTATGCTTTCAGATGCAACGCAAGTTTGAGAAAACTGAACAACCGCGGTCAGACAGCGTACAACGTGGCTGAAGCTTCAGGCTGCAGCTCGATGATCTCGCTATTAGCGGCTCAGAGGGGACGAAGTGGGCTCAATTCCCGGAGCGCCTCCGGACTCGACACGTTCTCTTAGGTAGACACGAGTTCTCGCTCTGATATCAGACCTCAGAGAGAGCAGGATCTGCCTGGATAAGGACCTGAAGAGATCAGATATGACCAGATTACCATCACTTTACCTGATTTTGGCGTCTAAACCCACATTTCGACAGCAGACTCGTTATTCTCTTTAGTCTTTTTGCTTTTGTAATACCGTATCTCAACCAAATTGTTTCGTTTATGTTTTCCTGGTCCACGTTATCACTTAATAATAAGTCGTCTGCTCGTTTGGTATGTTTTTATTTTTTTCCCTCCAATTCAAATGACAGACAAGATGCCAATCAAAGTAGGAATGTACAATGACTGACATCTGTGTGGGTGCTTTGAGCTCACAGATATTAATCGATGCTCCTGGAAGCCCCGCCCCCTTTCCCTATCTCACAATAGTAATGTTTTTCCTGGTGTTCTTATTTAATTTGACGTTTTGCTTATGGAAGCGCTGAAGCAGATGAGTAAACGAGTGAATAATGTCATTGTATGGTGACCTGGTGGTAAGAAGAGAATAAATCAGAAGACATCCATGCCTTAGTGGTCTGTGATGGTTTCTCCCTGACATCATCAGCAGGTATTTATTTGTTGCAAAAAATATATATATATATAACTGTGGAAAATTTCTAGGCTGTGAACACATTTCAACATACAAGTACACTTAAAAGACAACACACACGTTCACACACAGGTCTACGTTCTGCTCCCGAGCAATTTCCTGAACCCTGTTCCCCCCCCTATAACGACAGCAAGTCCAGTCGAGCGCTGTTCAGCGCCTCAGCCGCAGGAAGAACGCGTGACGGCACTCTTTGCTGTCCACCGGGTAATATTTATCATAGAAGTCCAAGATGTATTCCTCAGCCTTAAAGCCGAACTTCTGGTACAGCAGCATGGCCGGGTTGCTGGCGGAAACATGAAGGGTGACGTCCTTCCCCATACACGTCTACACACAGAGACGAGACATCGTTTAATAGTTATGTAAATACTATCTTTTTTTTTTTTTTTTTGGTCTCTAGTTAAAGTTTGTGTGTCCCAGACGGCTCACCTGAATCAGATGGTAAATCATGAAGGTGGCGATCCCGGCTCTCCTCCACTCAGGATGCACCAGCAGGAAGGAGATGTAGGCTTCGTTGTATTTGACATCCGGCACCATGAAGCCGAATCCGATCACCACTTTCTTATAAAGCACCACAACGCTGAAATCTGGGTACTGGAGGCACTCGGACAGGTCCACACCTTCTCACACACACACACACACACACACACACAGGGTTACATTACACCAGTAGGACCTTTAGTTAAGTCTATGGGCAGGGGTGCACATACTTACTCACGTACTTACATTACCAAATACAAACTCTACACTACAAGCTTCTAATCTCTAGTACAGGATGTTCACCGCTGAGCGCTGGCTTACCGGGCCAAAACATATCATGACACATGGAGTTGACGGAGGGGATGTGGTTTGGTCGGACGTAGCAGTAGTCGATGGGCGATTCAGGCTCTGGAGCCCAGGACGGGTCGTTCCTGTGCGGGTACGCGCGAATCTCGGCCAGCAGGCTCATCTTCAGCGGCCTTGTCTCGTAGTCTCTCCTGCATCCACCCACAGACGCGTTAACACCTCTATGCTCGATAAACCCGATTACAGAGAACGCTTGCATAACTGTCTATACAGTGCGCCTACACAACACCATAAATTTCAGTGAAGAGAAACTTACTGGACCGACGCTGCTGAAAATGTGTTATTTTAAGACACCTCTCACTTTGGATAAACACTCGCTTTGGAAATATAAACCTGAACGATCATTTTAGTCTCATTTGCTCTCAGGAGGCTCCCCGATTTCCTATGGCTAAAATATACTGACGATTTTCTGTATATTTGTTTAGCTGCCGTACCTTATGTAAGGTTTGAGAGTTCTAGACGTGTAAGGGCTCTTAATTTCTTGGTCCATACAGGCGTCAGAGCCCATGAGTCTGTGCCAGAAGGAGACGTTGGACTGGTAGAAACCCTTCCTGCTGGATGACGTGACCTGTACAAGAAAAGCGGAATAAACAGGCCATGTACAAGACGTACGATAATCCTCGTCGCTCTTCCGCGAAGCTGTGTGTTACCTGAAAGCGGTCGAGGATGCGCAGATCCTGGCTGTTCATCCTGTACTTGCCCGTCTCGCTGATTGTGGATAGCTGCGCCCCGTACACCCCGCCGACCAAGCTGAGGGCGGCAGTGACAGCCTGGTCGACGTCCAGCAGGGGGAGCCCTCGCTCGCGCTTAGCCTGTCGCACCAGGAGTTTGCGGCGCAGCCGATTGGCCTGTGGCGTGACGGCCAGCGCTTGGGGACACGCCTCCAGCCTGCGCAGCAGCATACGCTCCTCGTAAAGGCTGAGAGGTGTGTAGCGGGGTGCGGGCGCTGGTCCTACTTCGCCTTTGTCCTTCCTGCGCTCGCCTTTCTCCTTCCTTCCTTCGTCTCTGCCGTCCTCCGCGTCGTCCTCGCTCTCCGGCTCCTGCTTAATCAGCTCCTGCTTTTTGCGTGCGAAAACCGTGCCTGTGGTGCCCCTGGGCGGGGGCGCGTACTCGATTCCCGGGTCGATTGCGCCGTCGCCATCCAGCTCTTCGTCGTCTAGGGGCAGAGTAAAAGCTAAAAATGTTAGTAACTGAAATTCAGACTACCAAAAAAAAAAAAAAAAGTGAGTACCTCTACCATCCGTACTCACCATGAAAGAGCGCCTGAGGGGGCATGGCATCCGGTACGAGGTCCGCCTCCGAGAGCAGGCTGGGCGTGGCCGAGTGCGAGGCAGGCGTGCCAGGAGCGGAGAAATCGGGCGAGGGCGATGGTGACGGCGACGTCCGGTCTGACGAGCTCAGCGAGGCGAAGTCCACCACCTCGCCCCTCTCCAGTGTGAAAGAGCGTCCGGTTGGCCTGAGCGGCACCGTTGAGGCAGCCTCTCTCTGAGCCCGCCGGATCTCCTTGGCCTCCTGCGTGCGTGAACGCTTCTCCTTCAGGCGCATGGCGCTCTCCACGGCGCTTCGCCCTCCGCGCTTTCGCAGCCCCTCCACCGTGATGGTGGGGTCTGGTGGTGGCTTCGATGTGGCTGGAATAAAATGAAACAGGATTACTGGTGTATAGAATCAACTAAAACGGATGAACTAAGAGGTGTGATTGAAGTTCTACCTTTGGCCTTGAGGGATGAACTGGAGGTCTTGTCTCCCTCTGGTCTGAGGGTCGGAGGTCGGTTTTGGACCAGCTTCCACCAGCCAGGCTCGCCAAACTCCTGCGCTCCCGAACGGAAGAATGTCGGGCTTCCGACAGACAAACAACCCGCCACTGTGCTCCACCATGTTGACGTCTTCTTCCTGCCCAAAAATTAAAAAAAAAACACAACAAAAACGATATATAAAGAGTAAACAGACTTTCTGAATACAGGAAATGGAATAGAACAGAGTAACCACTAGCCTAAATATAGTGTGTGTGTGTGTGTGTGTGTGTGTGTGTGTGTGTGTGTGTGTGTGTGTGTGTGGTCTCTCACTGACCTGCTGCCTAGTAGAAATGTCCAGTGACGGCTGATGAAAGCGCAGATATCCTCTTTCCAGCGGAAGTAGCCTTGCCGGCCCGTGCCCTCCAAAGACAGGTTATACATGGCGAGCATCACCACCTACACACACACACACACACACACACACACACACACACAAGCCTTACAAGGTGACAAGATGTTATTGTATAGTCTTCTTTATTTACCTTGGAACACATCATAATGACTTGACAACAGTACATGTACTAGGCCCTAGTGTTTCTAATAAAGCATCCTGATTGTCAGTCAAAATGAGTCCCAAGAAACCAGGTATCAGTAACCAATTTTAAGGACAGCATTAGCATAACTAGATTATAATAGCAATAGATGTGTAATATATGGCTTTAGCAGTGATGTGGATAATAACATTGGAAAAAAAACCTGCTGCCACGTGAGGCGCATCCTTTCGAAGCTCTCCTTGCCGTCGTCGGAACAGTCAGAGCAGGTGAACTTGAAGAAGTTGTCTCCTTTCAGGTAGCTGGGCTGCTCTCCGTGAAGCTGGGCTGAACCACCGAAACCCAGGAATGACGAGAGAGGTGGGGAAAAAAAAAAAAAAAAAGTCATGACTAACAGTCTTAGTGTTTAAAATGGGACAAAACATATCTCTTTGTGGTTGTTGGTTGACATCTACGTCAAAGAAATGTCATCAAGGTCAAATGACTGGTCTAAAAAAAAAATATTAAAAAAAACGCTCTCGTACGGAATTTTAACCAAGTCACATGACTAGTTGCAAATCATCCTGAGTCTACGAGGTCCTCTCACCAGCGGGGATCCACTTGCGGCACTTTTCGCAGTAGAAGGCCATGTCCTCGCTCCAGGTTCCCTCCGTGTCCTCGCCCGGGTCGCTGGTCAGCGAGTCGCCGCTCTGGTCGTGCGAGAGGTCCACGGACGCCTGGTCCTCAGATTCCACGATGAGCAGAGTCTCGCCCTCCACCTCGCCCTCCTCCAGGCCATCGGAGGCCGATGTGCACATAGCCTCCTCGTCCTGTCCCATCATGCCACGCTTCTCCAGTCCGTCCATTTTCCCCTCTGTGGTAAGAAAACAAAGAACAAGCAATATCACAATGTGGCTATAATCAGAGAGGACGAGAAGGGTGATTACGCCTCCTTGCAGAGCAAAAAAGTCCATGGGGTGGAGTTGCTGATCTAGCTCCTCCTACGTGGGTGGAGCCGAGACATAAAGTCCAGTGAGTAGAGCCAATTCTGTGCGTTTCAAGCTGGATAAGTATGTTATGTGTGTTAGGGTTAGGGGTTAGGTTAGGATCAGTTGATCCAGCTCCACCCCCTTGACATTGGGCTCAAATGTGATTGCTTTTCTATCTCCTATGAAAACACGCTACCTGTTCAGGACGGATCGTTCAGGAACGCTGAGCGCTGCTGGGCGTCTCGGCGCCTTCCTGCCGCTCTCCGTGTGCCACGAGCTCCCTGGTCAGGCGGATCTGCTCCTCGAGGGCTCGCTGGTTCTCACGCTTCCTCTCCACACGCTCAAGGTCTCGCAGCACTCCCTCTCGCAGCCTCTGTTGGAGGGAAGAGCAAAGCAAAGTCACACTAAAGTACAAAAAAAATGGTCTTATTATTTTCCCATGTAACAGATCTGATATAACTCGTTATGCATTATGCCCTTAGATCATGTTTATACGAAGAGCTACCTAGTTGGACAGGTGATGTGTGGGCGTGGCTTGTACACATCACGTGACCTGTGTAAACCCTGTTACATTAATGCCCAATGTGAACTGTGTGTTAGTTTGTTTATTTATTTATTTTCCCGCTCAAATTGAAGCAAAACAGGCTTCATTACACTTCTCAGTGTTACATTCTCACTGTTTTTGAAGTGTACCATTTAAAGTAACGCTTCACATCATTCTCATTTATGTTAGCCAGCTAGTTAGCTACAAGCAAAGCTGCAACATTAACACAGCTAGCCCCGAGCTAGCGCTGCTCAATCCCTTGGTCATACCTGTCTGTCCCAATTCTGCTTTATGTGCACTCCAGCCACGGTGCCCACAGTCAGTACTACGGATAACCCGAGAACGACTTTAGAGGCTGTAGACATCGCTAAAGGACATTACGGGACACGACAGCAGCTGGCTAGCACGCTTGGGTCGCTTTGATTATAGCTACGACAAACGCTTGAGTCCCAAATGGCTGCGTGTCACACACAGAGTGCACTACTTCCGCTGCTATTGAACACAGTAGACAGTCTGCCTACGTAGGGAGTGAGTAGCTATTTGGAAAAGAGCCTCAGTTTTGTTCTTCGCCTGTTTGAGTTACAAGCAACCGGGAGGTGTTTAGCGCCCCATCAGGCCTGGAGCGACTGTTTTTTTTTCTATACGTGTTAGAAATTAGCACTTTTAAACAATTTATTTATTGGTTTAAGTGTTTAATTTTTACTACTTAGCATGTTGAATAAATAACAAAAAGAGCACTAGTCTAATTCTTTTAAATTCTTGTCAGAATTCTACGCAATAGCAGTTAACCTATTACACCACAGTGATGACCTGATGATGGTGCCTTCACTAGCTCTTCGAATTTCTGGGGAGTTGTAATTACGAAATGAGAAAAAGAAACGTGCACTGTTCAGCTAGTTGACTGGTCTGATTTCTTTTTCAGATTTCTTCTCATTGTCAAAATGTACATAATACACACAACTGGTTATATATGATAGAAGCCAGCGTCTGCTAATAAGAGACTACAATAATTAGCTAATAATCACCGACTACTGAAATGATGAGAAGAGATAATGAAGTTCATAAACAAATTAAAATCCACTTATAGCTATGACTTGAAGTGAAGGTTTATTTTGGACAGAATAATATTGGTGCTAATATGTGTTTTATTGTGTAACTTTTTACTGTAATGGTGAAATATCATATCCAATAAAAATAAATGTTTAAAGTACGAATAAAGTATGTTAAAATACTGTAAATAAAGTGTGTGTGTGTGTGTGTGTGTGTGTGCCTGCCTTCACATGCTCCTCCAATTGTCCATTTTCTCAGTGTACAAAGTTCTAACTGCACCACTTAACATTATCTAATTAACTAAACCAATTATTTTTGCACCCAGCAACCTCTGAACCTTTTCTTTGCTTTGCAGTGATGAACGTTGAAAGGTCAAGCTCTATGGGTTCATCCCTGATGATTCAAATCAGTTCTGATGAAAGGAAATTGTATGCAGAAGATTAATGCAATTACCTGCCGCTGAAACTGTGCTTGGTCTGCTGTGATGGGAGAGTAAAGAGGAGTAGGACGTCAGAAACTTGAGGATCAAAATAGTTTCTGAAGCTTGTAATTACGACATGGGGGGGGCGGTGGTTTACTGGCTCTGGAGTTGAGGGTTCAAGTCCCGCCTCCGCCCTGTGTCCGCGGTGCTTGCATGTTCTCCCTGTGCTTCGGGGGTTTCCGCTGGGTAGTCCGGTTTCCTCCTCCAGTCCAAAGACATGTGTTGTAGGCTGATTGGCACTTCCAAATTTGTCAATTTACAAATACAAAAATGTCTGTAGTGTGATTGTGCCCGGTGATGGGTTGGCGCCCTGTCAAGGGTGTCCCCGTGTCCCTCAAGTCCCAAGTCCCCTGGAATTGGCTCCAGGCTTCCTGTCTCAATGCGACAAGATGCTGGAAAGGTGTTTTTAGTGTTGACCATGGAATACTGAGCGTAGAAGAAAATGAAGAACAGCGGCAAGGGCAGGTTCCTTCTTTATAGTAACAGCAATGAGTCGTCATGGAAACGGTGGTGGACAGCGAAGTGGAAATTTCACTTATAGCTTCTCCTAGTATTATTCTGGATCTGTATTATCTTCTTACAGTTGATTTCTGTTTTGACTTGGGTTTGTACTTCGTCTGCACACATATTTACTCAGTCTTTCATATATTTTTGAGGTTGCACTGACCCCGTATGTGATGTGATGGTTTCCTTTTATCAAACCCTCAAGGTTTTAGTTTCTGGTTTCTTGGCAACGGAAAAGAAACTAGTTTGAGGTTGTTTTACGTTGCACCTGTGGTCTAGTAACCTCGAGTAACTCTGTCTTTACTCCTCCATTATTAGATCATTTACCAATAAGATATAGATCCTGCAAAATCTGCGATTTCTAGGTCAGTCTGTTACTTGAAGTGCGCTTGTATCAGATTCATTGAAAGCATACTCTCTCTCTCTCTCTCTCTCTCTCCGTCTCTCTCTCTTGTTCTTTCTCACCCTGGTGTTGCAGAGAGGGAGAGGCCGACCCAGACCCAATGAAGAACACAATGTTCCCTGTGTGTGTGTCTGTGTGTGTGTGTGTGCTTGTGCACACGTGTAGTCTCGTGAATATTCATGCTAAATCCTAACACCTACTAAATGACATTTGTGACCTTTGACCCCCCCCCCCCCCCCGGTTGCCACAACATCCGTCTCTTATTTTTCCTCAGAATGATTGTGAATAAAGATAAAAGCTGACGTTTAACCCTAATAACACGCAATCGCTGTATATTTCAGGATGAAATTAGCAAATGAGCTGCTATTTTTATCTGTATTCTTCAATAAACTGACTGCAGTTGAGGCACCGACGGAAACATCCCTTTACAACATCAGTTTCTCCGCTCCACTGTGCTGCTATTCAGTTTGAACAGAAAAAGCAAAATGGCCGCTTCTCATCTAACACTTGCTGTTCGATGGATAGACACACATGCTAGCCCTGTAGCTATAATAAAATAACTATTGGATGAGAAATGGATGACTAAACTGAGAGAAAAGGTTAACAAAAAGTGTGTTGTGAAAAAAAAAAGAAAGACGTTAAGAAAACTCTGCTCACAAATACCTTCTAGTGTCTTCATGGCTAATTAGCTAGCATCAGTCCACGTTGACCATGATGGAATTTATGCTAGGCTAATCTGTAGAGTGTGTAATACACACTTTCTAGTCATGAGGTGACCTGAGTGCCTCCTAGCAGGAGCGGAGATGGTGTGTGTGTGTCAACATTGTGCGAATGTGAACTAGCAGTGAGTGTCTGAAGCTACAGGGCTGAGTAAATAGTAACGCTCTCTTTGAAAGACGTGCAAACGCTTCTCTCCCTTCTAGTTTTCTTTTCTGTTCACCCCCACATGGGCCGAAGGTGTGTGTGTTTATTTTGGGTGTGGGGGGTATGTGTGTGGGGAGACACATACACATTTTTTTTGTATGGGTTTGTGTGTGTGTGTAAGCAGAAGATTTCTGATGAAGTACTTATGCTGAAATACATGATGTTTACCTGATAAACTGTGTGTGTGTGTGTGTGTGTGTGTGTGAGACAGAGAGAGAGACTTCTTTCTGGTGTGTACATTGACCACATTGCCTAGTATGTGCTTCGATTTTCACTCACTATCTCAGGAACCAATAGGACAGCATGACATTGATCTCTCTCTCTCTCTCTCTTTCTCACACACACACACACACACTCATGTATATCACACACAGTAGTGTTCAAGGATCTCTAGTGGCTGGAATTGTTTGTTCTGTATGAAATCACTTCTAGGTTTTGTAGTGTGTGTGTGTGTGTGTATGTGTGTGCGCGCGTGCTACGAGCAGTCCTGTTCACTAAATCCAATCAGTGATTGGATTCTATTCCAACTCTATTCCATCTCTTATAACTCACTGTCTCATTCATTCACTTGCTCACACATTTTTTTTGACATACTCTTTCATAGATTGAAAGAAAACTGCACATCTGTTCACTCCTTCATTCATTCAGTCACTCAAAATGTTTAATAACTCCCGTCTACTTTATTAAGTCTGATTTTTTTTTTAAATATCATTCAATAACCTACCCATTCACCCAGCACAGAATCACTATTACATTCATTCATTCATTTACTCACCTGCATGCATTTCACTTCCCACTTTTATTCACTCGTTCACTTGTCTCATATTCACTCAACAGCTCACCAACTGTCTCATTCAGACTCCCAGACACATTCACTCATTCACCTCACATTTATTCAGTAACTCACCAGTTTGTTTATTCACTTAAATTCATTTCACCTCATACACTTTATTTCACTCATTCACATGCTTATTTATTCATTTACCCCAGTTTATTCCATAACTCACTCATTCATTTACATGCATTTCACCTCACAGTCACCTAAACTCACTCACAACTTCACACACAATTATTCACCTGATACCACCATCCATTCACTCACTCACTCACTCCTTCAGCCTCGAACGCCATCAATAATTCACTCTTTCACTCACTCCACTATAACTCGGCATTCACCCATCCATTTATACACACACACACTCACACACACAGCTTAGTTTAACCTCACAGGCTGTCATGTCAATTCAGGGATTCACTCACTCCACAATCACTCAGTAATTCACCCATTCATTCACTCAAACAGTTTAAATTAAACTCACAAACTGTCACATCAGTTCAGGCATTCACTCACTTACCAATCGCTCAGTAACTCACCCATTCATTCACTCATTCAGCATAAATTAAACTCACAGGCCGTCATATCAGTTCAGCCATTCACTCACTCATTCACTTACATGCATTTCACCTCACAGTCACCTAAACTCACTTACAACTTCACACACAATTAGTCACCTGATACCACCATCCATTCACTCACTCACTCATTCACTCACTCATTCAGCCTCAAACACCATCAATAATTCACTCTTTCACTCACTCCTCTATAACTCTGTCACATCAGTTCAGGCATTCACTCACTTACCAATCACTCAGTAACTCACCCAATAATTCACTCATTCATCTTAAATTAAACTCACAGGCCATCATATCAGTTCAGCCATTCACTCACCCATTCACTCATTCATTCACATTAAATTCAATTAATAAGCTGTCACATCAGTTCACTCATTCACTCGTTCATTCACTCATTCGTTTACTCACTTTAAATTTAACTCACAGGCCATCAATTCAGTCACTCACTCCACAGTCACTCAGTAATTCACCCATTCATTCACTGGTTCGGTTTAAATTCACTCATTCCTTTAATCACCTTCAATTTAACTCACAGGCTGTGATGGCAATTGTCATTCACTCAGTAACTCATCTATTCATCCATCCATCTATATGTTCATTCATTCACCTTATGGTGTGTCCCCATTATGGAGCCGTAGTGTTGCTGCTCCGGTGCAAGTTTAAGCAGAAACGTGAAAGAAATAGATTTTGAATGGTGAAAAAACGAGGGTGGAGGGTAGAGCTGAGGGATTTGGGCGGTGCAGCGGGTAGCTTTGCAACCTCACAGCTCCAGTGTCCCTGGTTCAATCCTGAGCTCATATCTGTGTAGGGTTTCGCATGTTTTCCACAAGTCTACTTGGGTCTCCTCCTGGCAAAATATAAGGAGTCTCTGATTAATTGCATGTTTGAACTGCTCGCACAGTTACCAGGAAAATCACTGTTACAGCAGTGTATAACAGTGCTCATTCTCAGTCATTCTCATTTCTTTAAACTCATTCAGCTTCTCTTATTTACTTGACCTGAATTCATAACTCCTTCACTCTCACTCGTAAAATGGAGCTCCCTGCATGACAATGATTAACCTGATTAAGAGTTCCCGTATTTACTTTCGTCTCTCGACCAAACCGTGTTTGTCTGACGTTTAGGAAGCAAACAAACCTGCGGCATGGATGTATGTAAGTAAATTCGTGTGCGTGTGCTCAAGAAAAGGGTGGGACGCTGTGTCCGAAAGCGTGTAAATGACTGCAAGCTGCCCTTATGACCTATAAACTTTGAACCTTTTGACAGCAAACAGCAGGGTAGCTATCAGAACATAGCTTAACTGTCCTTTCACATGTCACATGGGTGCATTTAAGGTGCAAAGAGAGGTATGATGAAAACTGCCTGAGCTAGAAATGCCTTTGCATTGTCTTCAGCATGCTTTTTGTGCACCACTGGAATTATGGGATTGAACAGGATTCATACATAATACATACACAGAATATTCACACAGAATATGTATGCAGGTTTTACCTTGTGCAGACATTTAGATGGTGCAATAATAATAATAATAATAATATTTTTGGCAAAATACTAACTTTTACTAAAAATAGTTTAGTTACTGATGTTAAGATTTAGGTATAGGGACAACATTAATTAGTAATTATATCAGTGGAGTGTGTGTGTGTGTGTGTGTGTGTGGGGAGGAGGAGGAGGAGGGGGCTCGACCCTGACCCCCAAAATGATGACGAGTCCTTAGTGCTCGCGCTGCTTTCCCAGGCTGCACCTCGAAAATGAATCACGCTACGGTCTTACAAATCTCAGACACTTCCAAAAACTTAAAAAAAAAAAAAAAAAAAAATTTACATTTCATAATCAAAGCTTAAATCCATACAGGTGAAATTCGAGCACATTTCTATTTTCGCATTTTAAAGTTTTTTTTTTTTTTTTTTTGCCAGACATTCCATCATCATTCATCGCGCTGTAAAGGACAACCCCCTTCCCCCAGCTCCTCCCCCCTTCCCGTTCCGCCCCCCCGCACACTTTTTCCTTTTCGCCTCAGCGCTCGTGCGGACTTGCCTTAACCTGATTCGTGGAACGCGCCTTGATGGACGCGAATTTCAGCCAATGAGATCTCGAGAGCGCTGCTCGTGTCCGGCCCACCCCGCTGGCGCGTCGCCAACTCACAGAAAGTGCCACGACTCCAGACTCAGCGGCGGTTCCGAGTCAGTGAAAAAACGTCGGACGTCGGGTAAGCTTGAAACTCTTTTACCTTTCTCTTTAACAGCGGCAGAAATGTCGCTTATTTCAAGTTACAAGTGGTGAAAAGTTAAACTCAACTCATGTTTGTTGGAAATGTGTCGAAACTTGGTGGTGTTCTTTTGGGAATTTGCCTCCTGACTCCTTTTTTTTCTTCTCCTCTCTAACTTTAACTCCATTTTCTCTGTTTCTTTTCGCATTTACTGAATGAAATAACTCATGTATTTGAAAGTTTTTCACTTTTTGTACTTTCAGGGTTGTTGTTGTACTTTTTTTATTTTGGGGGGGGAAAAAAAAAAGGAAAGTTAGCCCAAAAGCTGTCTTCTTCTTCTACTTCATTTTCTTCTTCTGCTTCATTTTCTTCTTCTTCAAGCTACTTGTGCATGTGTTGTTGGTTGTTGGTTGTTGTTTGTTTTGGTATTTAATTGCAGTGTAATGTTCAATCCCAGGACTTCAGGATTGTTCAGAAGTTCCTCGCATCCATTTGTACACGTTTCACTATCTAGAAATGGAAACTGTGCCCCCTTTCATCAGCAAGTAATTAAGCTGCTGCTTTGGAAAGGAGTCAAAAGGCAAAGGATGTTTAGCTGATACACAACTAACTGCTGTGTGTGTGTGTGTGTGTGTGTGTGTGTGTGTGTGTGTGTTTTATTTTTTTATAATTATTCAGGTTTTTTTGGGCAGGGGGTAAGATTTTAAAATAACAGAATATTTCGCCTATCTCGAACACAGCACATGATGATGATGATGATGATGATGATGATGATGATGATGATGATGGGATCATTCATTCATCCATCCATCCATTTTGTTCTTTTATTCCTTCCACAAGCTTACTGTTTAATAAAACAGTGGACGTACACACATGGGGTCCGGGGATCTGTCGTGCATATTGTTATTATTATTATTATTATTATTATTATTAAATAAACGACACTCTGAGGGGAAAAAAAGTAATAAACCACAGCTTTCCTTTTTTTTTTTTTTTCCCAATTTTTTTTTTGTATTTTCAATTTTTTTTTTTTTTGGACCATTCAGTTGGAAATGTCTATATAAGGCACCCATTTATTTATTTATTTATTTTTTATTTAATTTTATTTATTTATTTATTTTAAGAGATTTAAGGTACATCATTCCCTTTTACGCACCTTGTGAACGATACGGTTTAAACCTTTTTCCTCAATGTGTCCTCAGTGTTATTATAGATATTATCTAGTTATCCCTTGAAGCGACTCAAATATGACTCTAATAAAATAAATAAATAAAAATACATTTGTTTCTTTTAAACCAGGAAGTGTTGTCAGTCCACCTGGAGGAGTTCAGGAAGCTCTCGGATAAATGAAGTTCAGGAAATGATGTGTGCGCTTTAAGGACTATTATGTTGTCCTTGTAATTTGTTTTACTGTAGAAAAAGGTCTCTGGTTGCAAAAAAAAAAAAAAAAAAGATTGAGAGCACATGTCGTACTACACAGTGGTTTGAACTGATAGAACTCAAGTGACAGGAAGTTTGGGGTTAGAGATTAGAGAGCGTTATTGTATATAGTTCTATACAAGTACGCAAGAAATATCATCGCCCAAGGCCTTGGTGAAAACAGTGAAACGCTGGAGAACATGTGTGTGTGTGTGTGTGTGTGTGTGTGTGTGTGTGTGTGTGTGTGTACACGTTTAGCTAGCACAGTATTCACTACACGTCGTCTAGTTGTGTTAAAAATGCCATAAAAGAGAAGAAAGCCAAAATTGTTCAATCTGTACCTAGCACCATAACCTCACTCAGTCTCGCTGTATTTTATTCCTCTTTTTATTCTACTTTTTAAAAAAAAAAATGTATTTAAGGAACACCCCATTGCTTCTGATCCATTCATGGTTATTCCTATTTACTGTTGGGGAATGCCTGTGAGACAAGTTCACTCCTGTTATCACTTACGTTATAGCAGCTATAAACGTATCTTCGCCAGCCTCTCTCTCTCTTTCTTTTTCTCTCTTTCTCTCTTTCTCTCTCTCTCTAAGTTACTAAGATGAAAACACAGCTTGTCATGTTGGAGAGAAACCAGAAAGCACGCAGTCCTGAAGACGGACTGTTACAAAGTGCTGCCACTGGAGCCTCGTTAGCCTCCGGTGTTCATCATACAACTTCCCGTTTTTTTAAAAAATTTTTTATTTTTATTTTTTTTTAGAAATGTCTGTCTGATCAGACTGGAGAATTTGAGAGTGCTGCGGTGTAAGGATTGTCTGTTGCTCTTGTTCTAGTGCTCACATTGCTATTTCTGAATAATTTCTTATCATCACTTAATAATATTAACTCAAACAGAATGAATAAGAACAGTTTTACCACAGGGCCCCCCCCCCCTTCCCTCCTTACCAGAGTGATGGCATTGAGCTCTGGAAATCAAGTATATAGGCTACTTTAGCACACGGTTGTGTGATTGAATTGTTGTATAATACAACTGAAATAAAACCTTTATCAGAGCTCTGACTGTAACACAACTCCAACCTGAACTGAGGCATTAAGTAAAAGAATTTGGGTTTTGATCCTGCTTTCGAAACAGTGAACTGTGACGGGCTGAAACGTGCAGCTCTCCTCACTCCTCGTTGACACTGAAACCAGCTTTTTCTTTTTCCTTTTTTTTTGGCATTTTAAAATGAAATCATGGCAGGAGCTGCACGAGGTGGGAAACGGTTGGATGCTTTCAGTGCTGCGTTTAAACAAACCAGCACTAATCTGACTTTCTGGTTTTTTGCCTATGGGCAAATTATATTGCGCGTGCTAATTTGACTTGGACAGGAGAGTTGCTAGAGCGTCAGGTGCACGGGTAAAAATATAAGTTTCACGCCCTTGACTTGTGGGGGAAAAAAAGAAAGGCCTTTGGGCGTAATTTCTCTTACCTTCCTGATAACGTAGGCGTATCACACCTCTGCGTTTTGGCAGATCAGCTCGCTAAACTGTTTTTTTTTTTTCAAAGCTTTTCCAGTGATTCATAAAGCTTGATAAAGTTGTGCGTGATAAAGTATCAGTGTTCAAACCAGAAAGGCGATAAACATGCAGCCGGATCGTAACATTCGACGCTTCTGCTGTTTAACGTCCTGCACCTTTACTCTCACCGCTTGAGTAGGGTGCATTTCAGGGTGTATTGGACTGTATTGGGATTAAGTGGCCCAGTGTATGCCCAGAGAACATTCCCCACACCATTACACAACCACCACCACCAGGCTGAACTATTGACACAGCGCAGGTCCATGGATTCATGGTGTCGAGGTCAAACTGTGACCCTACCATCTTCACGTCGCAGCAGAAATCAGAGCGTCGTCAGACCAGGCGACTTCCCGTGTGCTCACCGTCGCCTCAGATTCTATACACTGTATGTTGGGCAAACCTCGTAGTGCAGCCAGTTGGACATGACTATTTTAGGGGGCTGAAATGGGCCAGTTGTCATCGACTTCTGCCTCGCCAGATGCTCTTTAGAGCGTCCAGGAAGACATCTCCACAATGTCCACCACACTGTGCCAATAACTAATCTGAGCGCTTGTGGTCTCTGAAAATAGGAGCGCTTATAAAAATGGATAGAAATTGCCTCGTATTAAACTGCTTTTCCAAGTGAACCTGTTGAACTTAAGGGGGGAGGTTTTATCCCAAATCGAAGATCTTTCCAGTTTCCAGACACACATTCCAGTAAAGCTGAAGCCTGCAACTCCTGAACCTGAAGTGCACAATAAGATTCATTTGCATTTTATATATCCCTATTGGAACACAGCCATACACCAGTGTATACAGGTTAACCTAATCCCAAAATAAACTTTTAAAGCCGTTTCTTATTTACTTTCAGCGCCGTACCCACCCTGTTCAAGGCAAGCATGTGGAACCTGTTAGCGTTTTGAGGCCAAATCCTAACGTGGCATAAATGAATGGGTGATAAAGAAAGCAAGTTGTAATCACACACTCGAGCCTTTACACTGTATTTCTAGTCGATTTCCCTGAAGGAAGTAAAGATAAACTTTAAAATAAAATGTCATCCAGTCTAATTTGGCATTCATTATAAATGGCAGCAGTTTTTGTTGGCTAGAATTGCCAGTGTGGAGTGTATGTGCTAATGACCGTGATCATGATTAAGCCTTTTGAAGGGCTGAAATACTATCTCTGCGGTTAGAGATTTGCTTTTCATTCAGGGAGTTCTCGTTCAAGTGTCCACTCAGCACTTCCCAGCATTTTAAAGGCATTTCAGCCTGTGTGTGTGTGTGTGTGTGTGTGTGTGTGTGTGTGTGTGTGTGTGTGTGTGTGAGTGAGAGAGAGAGAGAGAGAGAGAATGTATGTATGCGCAGTCCCTGTGGATTCCCACTCAGGCCTGAAGATATTTGAAGGAATTCCAGCTGGTGCAAGGACACCATCTTCATCGACTCATTAGTAGGAGAGGGTCTGTATTGTGTACTACTGCTGCTCCACACTGATTGCATGGAAACTGGAGAGCCATTTGGAGTAGAGTAGAGAGTGGAGTGGCATGTTCTTTGGACAGTGTTGCATAAGCTTGTCTCCAGTGGTCGAGACTTGGGAAACTGCCATGTTTTGATGAAAAGGCCTTTGAGACTGGTAGGGAGTAAAGGGAGGAGGTTAGACTGTCTGGATCTCGGGACCTCGGTTTTTTACCTGAGCAGATAGCATCGTAGTTTTCCTGACCTTATAAGGACACGCTAAGTAAACATTTTAAAAATGTTTATGCAGCTTTGATAAATACAGGTGGGCAGAACGGAGTTCTCGCTCACACTACGATTAAAAGCGCAGAAGATTTTCCACTTAGCGGCTGTTTTTGAATTAGTACACGGTGTGAATAGTGGCTCAGGACTGAATTTACTGACAAACAAGGTTACATAATCAACAGCACAATTTTATTTAACGAGATGGCACTAAGGCCCCGTCCACATTTTCAAAAACATTTACCGTCATGGACTATACCTCTGCCCAGACGAGAAAACATAAAAAGGATTTGTAAATGATTTGTCTGTCGAGAAGGTGTTTGATGTTTTTTTTTTTTACGTAATCTTCCCTCATCACTTGAGTAGTAAAGTGTATACACAACTTTCGTTCCCATCAACAGCCGATCTCTATGGTTGATCCGCCTCTGATACTCAAAGACAGAACTGATGTCCAACATTCTAAAAATTTTCCCGCCGCTTTTCAGGCTCAACAGTCTCTCGCTGGAAATTTTTTCGTGTGGATGGAGAGGGGGGGGGGGAACCCTACATTTTCATAAATATCTGTATATATGTGTAAACAATATTAAAGTATTGTCAGATCATGAATATCCAGTAGACTTCATAGACAGTGTTCTTCTTGTTGCAGAAACGGGATCATCTGTGTAACAGGACTGAGCAAAGATGGACGTGTACGACCCTCAGACCCTCGGCATCATGGTGTTTGGTGGCTTCATGGTGGTTTCAGCTATCGGAATCGCCCTGGTCTCCACTCTCTCCATGAAGGAGACCTCTTACGAGGAAGCCCTGGCTAAGCAGCGCCGCGAATTGGCCAAGACTCAGCCCCAGCGTGTGGACAAGAAGAAGAAGGCAGCAGAGAAGAAAAGCAAAGCCAAGAAGAAGGAGGAGAAGCCGAACGGGAAGCTTCCCGAACAGGAGGCACAGCATGACTCGGGCCACGAACCCGCTTCAGAAACGAGCGAACCGGAACCCGAATCCGAACCCGAGGTCGCCGCCGCACCTGTTCCTGTACCAGTCGCCCCAGTTGTTCCGGTGATCCAAGAGCCCAAAGTTGAGGTTGAGGTGGCAGTGACTAAGCCTGCTCTAGCAGCAGCCCCGCCTGCACTTTCCCCAAAAGACAAGAAGAAGAGAAAGGTCGCGAAGGTGGAGCCAGCTCCTGCTAAACCTGTAGAAATTGCCTCAGAGACCATCACCAAAGAGCCAGCCCCTAAGAATGCCAAGGACTCCGCCCCTAAGGACTCAGCTGCCAAGACTGCCAAGGAACCGGTTGCTAAAGTTGTAAAAGAACCAGCTGCCAAGGCGGCAAAGGAACCAGCTCCTAAGGTTGCCAAGGAAGCAACTCCTAAGGGGGTCAAGGAGCCTGCTGCTAAGGAAGCAGCTCCTAAGGTTGCTAAGGAACCTGTTGCTAAGGAAGCAGCTCCTAAGGTTGCTAAGGAAGCAGCTCCTAAGGTTGCTAAGGAAGCAGCTCCTAAGATTGCTAAGGAAGCAGCTCCTAAGGTTGCCAAGGAACCAGCTGCAAAGGTGGTGAAGGAAACCACCACAAAAGTCGCTAAGGAACCAATTGCCAAGAATACCCAGGAACCTGTCGCCAAGCAGCAGGCTGGTAAGGTTTCCAAAGAACCTGCTGCTAAGGAATCGGCCACTAAAGTTGCAAAGGAGCCTGTTGCTAAGGAACCGGCTGCTAAGGCAGTCAAGGAACCTGTCGTTAAAGAATCAGCTGCAAAGGCTTCCAGAGAAGCAGGTGCCAAGTCTGCGAAAGAACCTAATGTTAAACTTGCTAAGGAACCAGCTCCCAAGAGTGCGAAGCAGCCAGCTGTTGCCGTGGTGGCCGAGGTTGCCCCGGTGACGGTTATTCCACCAAAAGCTGAGCCGCCCAAACCTGAAGCCTCTTCCAAGAAGAAGTCAAAAAAGAAGGCAGAGCCAGGTAGGTGCTGCAGATTAGCACTCGGGGCATACACTAATGAGGTTAACAACGAATGAAAACTTGTAGGTACCAGTTGGCACGGTTGTGTTTGCGTAGCGCATTCCCGTACCTCAGCGATCGACGTACGCTTTTTAAATTGGCCCTCCAGAGGTGACGTACTCTCTTCCTTGTGTGTATGTACAAGAATTTGGGTTGACTGCCAGAAGAATATATGATGTTTTTACTTTGAAACGAATGACCACGTTCTCTCCACTTCTGTTCTGTTCGGCTGCAGCAGCTGCCGTGGATGTTGCAGATGTGCCCCTGCTGTTGCCGTTTAAAACTCTGGTCTCCACCCTGAGCAGCTCGAATTTCACCGACTCTGAGACGCAGAAGCTTCTGGAGATCATCGGCGACAAGGCGGGAGCCGACACCTGGCAGCTGGTACGTCCCCATTTCCTAGCAGCGATTAGTTCTCGGTTACTGTTTGATGCGCAGATACGCCTTATACGACCTCTGGTTAAATGTGTGTAGAGGCATTGCGAGGAGAAATAAAGCTCTGAAAGAAGTAGCAGAGCATCATTGGTGCTTCTGGCGAGTGTAGTACTTGCTCTGCTTGCTTCAGTACGAAGCCTAACACATAAATCGAACAACAGATTTTCACGCTGATTAGTGCATTAATTCATTTGGGCTTAATTAGTTAGCTTTAGTAACTTTACATAGCTACTGCTGCAGGAACCTTTTCATAGTTCATAGTACCTGAACTAATTGTGGAACTACCCACTTTTTGGCGTTTTCGCACCTCCGGAACTGGGTGCGATTTTAGTACCGGACTGCCTTTTCCGAGAACCAGATCAGCTCCTACTCCGGAGCAGGGTCTAACCAGCACAACCGGTACTATCCGTGACGCAAGTAGACGTTGACTGGCCAAACGCGTACGAAAACGCCGTCACCCGCCATGATTTAAAACGCCGTGTAAACATACTGTAGTGTCGACTTATTTCGCAAGTACGAAGAACAGCGATAGATGGACGGACGCTGAAGTGCAACACGGATCTGATCACAGCGTCCTCCATCCTCCGGTTGTTTACGTTGTTGTCCTTTGTTTCCGTTGTCGAACGCCACGCACAAATGACAACCCTTTAAATGGTACTGGGAAATAGTTCGCGCAAAATCGCCCAGTACTTTAGTACTGTACATTTATTTCGGGAACTAAAGCGGTGCGAAAGGCCCTATAGCTTGCTGTTGTAGAATTATTGTAGAATGTAGAATTGTTTTGCAGTGTTTTTTTTTTTTTTTTTTTTTGCTGAAATGTACGCTTGCTCTTTCTGCTTCTCCAGGCCTCTCAGAGAGGTGACCCCTTGGCAGCTCTGAAGAAACAGCTGGAGGAGAAGGACAAGCTCCTGTCTGCCGAGCAAGAGAACGCCGCCGCATCCAAAACACGCATACGCGAGCTCACCAAGGTTTCAGCTCATTCCTCTCTAAATCCCGATCGGTAGCCTGCATTAAAAGCATATGTACATAGACCGAAAATCAGTCTCAGTGGCTTGAGAGTAGGAATGTGTCGATAAATCATAACACGTGTAACGTGATCACTGCGGTGACCCAGTTTCGAGTGCTGAATCGGGACTTTATATAAACATAAATTTTTTTTATTTATTTTTTTATGACCGTCCTGATAGCGTTTGTAATCACCTGGAAGTGGCTTTACTCACAGCAACTCGGTGCTTTGTTATGACAAGTTGTGAAGGAATCAGTCACACCCTGAGAGCACAGTCCTGTAGGCGCTTGTCAGTCACGTGCATAATAGAAGGTACAACGGCAGTAATGTTTATAACATAATGGCAAAGTGACAGAATTCTCTCTAGGGCTGCACAATATATCGACATTATCGAAATATCGCATGATATACCACGATATCTTGATATGCATAAATATATATATTTAACTTAATACTTATATTCTTAATTGCATCCTCAGATGTGTTGACTGTTCCGTGCGAGTGTGTTCAGTTTTTCCGACTGAACTGGTCTACTTTTGCTGCAGTCGCTGCTTACTTCATAGAACTCAAAGTACGCGCTGTGTTCTGACCGGTTTTCTGTCGTGCGCCCGCAGGAGCTGAGCAGCGAGAAGAGCAAGATGGCCTCGGTGGAAACCCGGCTGAGCTCAGAGCTGAGCGCTCGCGAGCAGGAGATCGCCGCGCTGCACGCCCGCATGAAGGCTTCCTACGACGAGCACACGCACCAGACCCAGAAGCTCAACAGCAAGGTCAGAATTCGGACATCAACAGCCTCTGAGATGAATATTAAAGCAGTTAAGGCTGTAAAGATTTGTCCAGCATAGACGTTTCCATTTCTAATCGAGTACTTTGAAGGGTTTATCTGTACACGTTACCAGTTTATGTGTTAGGTTTATATTTCCTGATGTTGCGATACATTTGATGGTTTTTGTCCTGTACAGCTTCTGTACTTCTTTTAACAGACCTCACAGTGAAGGTCAAAGTGAATTGACGTGTGGCCAAGTATGGTGTGACCCGTACTCAGAATTTGCGCTCTGCATTTAACCCATCCAAGTGCACACACGCGCACACACTGCAGTGTTTATCCATGCAGTTTCTTTAATGAGTATGTTTCGTGCCTGTTGTAGATCCAGAGCCTGCAGGATCAGCTGGAGAACGGCCCTGCTGCCCAGCTGGCCCGTCTGCAGCAAGAAAACACCATCCTGAGAGACGCCCTGAACCAAGCCTCCAGCCTCTCAGAGAGCATGTACGTGTATATATATATACACACACACACACACACACAACTTTACTGTCAGCCACACACACAAACCTAGTCACTGTCTTACTGTATCACTAATGTAAGAGGCGTGTGTCCTAAACATTTACTAAAGCTTACCAGAAGTTGGCTGAAGAAAGTCTGAAATGTTGTGCAGTCATGAAGAGACTTGAACAAACACTTGTTAAATGTGCTTTTACTGAAAATCTCCACGTTGTGTGTTTTTTTTTTTTTTTTTATATATAGATTGCATTTTCTTTATTGATATTAACGCATGGCCACTCATAAGTAGCAGCAATGCCTGGGTCAGAGAGTGAAGAGCTGGAGCTTGTTATTCCGGCCCAAATTGCACAGCAATGTGGAAGTTCCGACAAAAGCCAAGAACAGTTCAGTGCGATTTAAGCTAATGCCGCACTTGGCTGTTACATAACTCTACTAGTACAGCGTGCCGTCACCTTGCGTTTAAACGGCTCGAGTGAAACTGGTGTACTGGCTTGAATAATGACGTTTGCCACAGTAAAGCATAAGTGTGATGCTAGCAGAGTTGAGCCAACAGCATAGCTTATAGGTAAAATATTAGGCAAAGACTTGTCGTCGTCACATGCAGACATTACAGGCCGTGTAAAACTGCGGAAAGATGAAGAATGAAGAAATGGTAGACCTTAGGCAGCTCGTCAGCGTCCAGTCCACTCAGGTCCAGTGGTCTCTGTGTTCTGGTCAGTTAAATCACCACTTGAGCTTTGAGCTCTGCTGGATGTGAGAGTGTATAATAAGTGCTGTGTCTTTTAACTGTCCTTGTTCTCTTACAAACACACACACACACACAC
>CM074998.1:14891166-14909104 GCA_037576825.1 Pangasius krempfi
CTGGATGTGAGAGTGTATAATAAGTGCTGTGTCTTTTAACTGTCCTTGTTCTCTTACAAACACACACACACACACACACACACACACACACACAGGCAAAATGCAGAGCTGGTAAAGCTGCGCCAGGACGTTGTGCGCCTGGGCCGCGAGCTGAGCGAACGCACAGACGCCCAGCACGCCGAGGAGGAGCGCAGGAAAGCGCTGGAATCCAAAATGGCCGCCGCCGAGGAGCAGCTGGCCCAGGTCAAGGTAAGTGAATGACCTCCGACCTTTCGAGGGAGCTTCTCAGAAGAACGAGACCCTTGTTGTCTCTAATCTCCTCAAGATGGATTCCGAATTTGTCCGTTAAAAACCGAGAGGCAAAATTTCCCGATATCAATGCAGTCTAAGATGTCATGTAACTCTCCTCGTTACTGCACCTCGCAGTTAAAGCTGTCAACAGAAAATAAAGACGCTCTCCAGATCCGAATGACCGTATCGTTTACCTCCGATGCAGAGAGAGAACACGGCAGCTCCCAGCGCCTTGGAGCTGGTACTTGCCCAGTGGATTAGCTAATAAATTTGCACGCAGAGCAAGTCATTTCCTGTTATTCTTTTCTTCCATAAACCCATCCAGTATGGAACAGTTCAAGCACCACGATTAGCTAACCATCTAGGACTGTCTATTAATATTAGCTACAGTAATCCTAGCGATCCAACATGCACAAGATTAATGTTTCATGTGCTAACGTTGACATATTTTACATTTAATCAGTGTACACCACTTTGCTCTCTAACACACTTTAGAGCGAGATCTGGAGCCCCATCCGCTACACCAGGGACCTAGAGCGCATCTCTGTCCCGTACCTAATTCAGTTAGCAAAGTGGGCGTGTCGGAGCAGGGAAAACACGGGTGCAGGACGGGGGTTACTCGGGAACCCGTGCTCCATATGCATGCCTGTGCTGCCTAAAGGACAGGCTTTGCTGCCACCCGAATGAAAACGAAACGTTTGCGTGCGTTTACAGGCGGGGCGCGCGGAGGCCGAGCAGTCCTTGCAGCAGACGCTGGAGAAGGTCAAGGCCGAGTTGTGCCAGGCGCAGACCAACAGCGCCAAACTGCAAGCCCAGCTGCAGCAAACGCAACAGGAAGGTGACCGACTCAGTGGTCAGTGATTCAACCTTCTTCACATCGTTCTCTAATCAGGATTCACGTCTAACATGAGTGCATTAGCGTTATTAGCATATGACTTGATAAAGTATCTTGCTTTGAAAAATACCTTTTACACAACACTTTTTTTTTTTTTTTCTTCTTGTTAGATGATTTGCATTTTACTTTTAACAATTACTAAAACACATGAGAAAATAATCTCTAAAGATACTACTAGACCATATAGATCGTAAAATATGCATACGTAAGAACATGTGACTTGGGAAATGATGGGAAATGATATTTAATATAATTTCTCTGTTGGAGACACTCACCCGTGCACATATGTAATATGTATTTGTACTTTACGACGAATTCGTTATGTTTGCACGCGTGTGTTCAGAGCTGCAGGAGCGTGTGCGTGGCACAGAGGTGCAACTCAAGGACAGGTGTGCAGAGGTGGAGGCTCTGAAAGCTCAGCTCGCTCAGGTACAGCAGGACGCACAGGAACATGTCCTCGTGGAAGTACAAGCCCCGCTGCAGTCTACCGCACCCCAGGTATTTAACCTGGAATGACTCTTAAAACCAAAAAGTGGTGGTAGAAAACAAAAAAGGCTCCATGACCCTGTTTGTGTGCAGGTGGAGAACTCGGAGGAACTGGAGCAGCTCAAGAACAGGTAAAGTCTTACTAGTACCGAGACGCGCGCGATAGCCGAGTTAACGCGTTCACGGAATATATAAAGCAAGACGACTAACGTGATCCGGCATGTGAAGATTAGAAACATTTCAACTGGATTAAAAATTCTGTACGGTTGGTCAATCATCGTCTGGAAACACAAATCCAAAGCTCTTGGCTCTTCAATTGAAAAGTCAATTTCTGTTTATTATTAGACTTGGATTATAATCTAATAGCCATAAATAGTCCCTGTAAATTAGCTGTTACTATAGCAACGATGCAGTATTCGAGTGTTTAATATAAACCTGTGATTTTGAATTACAGCATCACAGCAATTTTTTTTTTTTTTTTTTCTTCTTCTTCTCATCGGTCATTAGTGTTGCATAGTGGTGGCACATAATCCGTACACACCTCGAGTTTTGCTTTCTGGTTTTAACTATTTATTCTCTCTCTCTCTCTCTCTCTCAGGATAAAGGAGAAGGAGGATTTGGTGGCATCTCTAGAAGAACAACTGGAGAAGATGAAAACAAGTGCAATGGAGGTACTGGACTAGTTTCTATACACGGTTTCTATCTTTTCTGCTCACTCTGGTATTTATGGCATCATGTTCTAACAGACCTGCCGTGTGTGTGTGTGTGTGTGTGTGTGTGTGTGTGTGTTTCAGAAGGAGAGCTCGGTGCAGCAGCTACAGGACAGTCTTACACAGCGAGAGAGCAAGGTCTCAGTGCAGGAGGAGGAACTGAAGCAGCTGAGAGAACAACTGGAGCAGCAGAAGACTGCGGTAAGATTTCGATCCTTATTCGCTACGCTCTTGTTTTTAGTAACGCACTTAATTGAATTATTTCATTGTTGACATTACTCATAAGGCATGTTTTGTGTACATTCCACTCTGGCTAGCTTGACACGCAAAGCCAATGAACTCCTTCTGATTGCCGATTCCAGGCGAACGGTTTGTGTGTGTGTCCTAAACTGGGCAGCGCGAACTAACTCTGTTTATATACACGTCATATATGTAACGTACATTGTTTCCAGCACAGCCAAACATCATCCAAGTGGGATTATTGAACGGACAGCGCGAAGAAGTTGTGGTCGCGGAAAAGTTGCTCAGCATTTCATATTTGTGTACATTTAGGGAAAAAAAAAAGGACGCTCCGTTTTTTTTTTAATAAAAATAACGTGAAATCCACACATCATAAGGCTTCTAATGTTAACAGCCTGGGAATGACTGCACAAGAAGGTTTTCATTTACCGCGCGTGTTTCAGACGGAGAGCTCGGTGCAGCAGCTGCAGGGCAGCCTTGCAGAGCGAGAGAACAACGTCTCGGCGCTGGAGGAGGAGCTGAAGCAGCTGAGAGAAGAGATAAAGCAGCAGAAGGAGGCGGTAAGAACACTCGCGCACTCCCGTTCTCCTCGCATATCTGACCGGTAGCGCTACGCCAGATTGCGCCCGGTGATCTCGAGAGCGTTCTCATACACTCGAGCGTCCTCCTCAAGCTCGCACTGTTCTTGTGTTCACAGGCCGAGACCGCAGAAGCAGAGCAGCCGTTTGAGAAGTAAGAATCTAGGAAGTGTATCCTATATGTGCATTTGTGCACGCAGCAGTAAAGAGATTGTTGTTTTGGTTTTTTTTTTAATTGGAAAAATAAAATCCTGTTTTCCAGCTTGGAGAAAGACGCTCGTCTGATTGCTCTGGAGGAGGAGCTCCAGCAGCTGAGAGGGCAGGTGGAGCAGACGAAGGCCGAGAGTAAGGTTAGTGTACATGAAGAACGGTTGCCTTGCGAACGTCAAGGTGAAGGTGGCGCAGAACCAAACACTAACTCGAGGATGGGAGTTAAAAAAAAAAAAAAAAAACTAAGCTCTAGGCCAAAATGATAGTGCAGAAGAGTCTCTACTTACTTTGTGTAGAACAGAATGCAAGAATCTGAGTAACTAACAACATTAATAACATTACAAAGTAACTAATATTTATTTATGCAGAAAAACATTCCTTTGCTCCAAATACAGTCAATCAGGCAAGAGTGTCTGAATCTAGTCTTTATCTTGTGTACTGGGATTTTAAATCTAATTAAGGGAAGTACGGGAAGTTTCGGATTCGTGCCTTAGATGCGTGTTTTCTTTCATTAACATAATATTTGCGTGTGTAGGAGCTCCAGGAGAAGAACAGCGCTGCCGCTGAAGCTCTGGCCGCAGCCGAGCGACTGAGCGAAGAGAAGCTGAACCAAGCAATGAAAGCTCAGGTGTGAACGCGCACACACACACACACACACGCACTCACCTGAACACTTGCTTTCCTGATCGCCTCTATGGATATAAATCACGTAAACGTTCGCACTCGTTAAGGCAATCTCCTGCACATTATAACGTGGCTGTGTGTTCGTGTGCGTAGAGCGAGGTCAAACAGAAGCTCGACGCGCTCCAGGCGGAGACCAAGAACGCTCTCCAAACCCTCTTTCCTCACGTCGTCATAGAAACCGAACAGGTAAAGGGGTCGTCCTTTGGGTCCACATCACTGTCACCGTCATCGGCGCTCTCGCGGCAGAGGAGAATTAGGTCAATCAGGATAATATAGTCTGATTAAACGGCGTATTAATCTGACCTTTACACAGAACACAACGTAGTGTTTTATAAATGTGAGTGTTAACGATGTCTCCGTGTAGGCAGCAAAATGATGGCTTACATATTTGCGTTAATCTAAATGCTAGAAGGCTACTGCGCGGAGGGGGAAAAAATATTTATAGCTGTTAGCACGAAATAAAGGTCGAGGTACTAAATATTGTGTTTGCATGTAGAGTAACTGGTTGGAGGCATTCACACTCGAAGCACAGGAGACGCTCACACACAGCCAGCAGGAAGCATCTGAAGGAAAAGACGCAGCGCTAACGGTAAATAAACACACGCCTTGCTTCTCCCATACAGTATTACAGTTCTGGCCTTGTTCACATGCTGTGTGTGTGTGTGTGTGTGTGTGTGTGTGTTGGTCGTCACACAGGACGCTCTGCAGAAGTTAAAGGAAGCTGAGGAGAGTCAGACAGCACTGTATGCGCAGTGTGAGCAATACAGAGCCACCCTCAGTGAAACGGTATGATACACACTTGCCTAATCATTTCCTCCCTGTGTAACGCCCAGTTACTCACTGGCTCTATTATTGGCGCACAGTACCCATTTGTGTGTGTGTGTGTGTGTGTGTGTGTGTGTGTGTGTGTGTGTGTGTGTGTGTGTGTGTAGGAGGGCATACTGAAGGATCTGCAGAACGGCGTGCAGGACGGAGAGGCCGCATGGAAGTCCAAGATCTCTGAAATCGAGGAACAGCGGCAGACGGTAAACACACACAAACTGTAGGGTAGTCAGAAGAAGGGTTTTAGAAGCTCACAGTCAATTTTAATAGAATTTGACCACCCTAACGCAAATAAACTCACACACACTCGTATGAAATGATTTTTTTGGGGGGGGGCGGTGGACGGACAAATTTTGTGTTTGATGTCAAGACCTTTCTTGTTTAAATTTGTGTGTGTGTGTGTGTGTGTGTGTGTGTGTGTGTGTGTGTGTGTGTCACAGGCCCTGGTTCAAGTGAAGGAGTTGGAGGAGACTGTAGAGGCACTGAGGACAGCGAACCAGAGCACAGAACAGGTGGAGCTCAGTCATTTCCATAACCTTCATGTTCATTGGCTTAGAAGTGAGGCAGAGTGTAAGCACCGAGTCGGTGCATAGCAGTGATGCTGACACCGCTCTGCTTTTCTTCCTAGCTAAAAGGGCAGGTAATGCTGCTAGAAGCACAGCTGGAGAAACAGCTGGAGTCCATCAGCTTCAGCCAGAGCTGTGCTGAGGAGGTGGAGCAGGTGATACTCAACACGCTGCAACACTCACACCACAGGGGATTAAAAAGCAACGTTTAGGATTTGTCTGTTTAATAAGTACGATATCTTTTTTTTTTTTTTTTTTTTTTTTTTCTTTTCCTTCTTTCCTTCTCTCCTTTCCAGCTTAAGACAGTGTTAACAGCAACTCAGAGTCAGCTGGAGGTGGCCCAATCAGACGCTCAGAAACAGCGTGCTGAGCTCTCGGCGGTAAGTCTCATGCTAGCACGTACATCGTTTCAGTGTAAAACAAACAAACAAACAAACAAATAAATAAATAAATAATAGTAATATCAGTCTCATCTTCAACCTCTTACCTGCTGTAAGAAAAGCTGACACACTGATTTCAGTCCAACTTGCAAGCTCATGTAGTAATGCATGAGAAGAGGTGTGTGTGTGTGTGTGTGGCGGGGGGGGTGTCAGGATCAGAGGTGGGGCCTGTGTTTGAGTGATTGCTGTGCATTACAGGTCAGGCAGCAACTGCAGGCGGTGACTGAGCATGTGCAGAGCAACGAGGACACGCAGCCCGGCCAGGTCAGGCTGGGGAATGTGGCTGCTCAGCTCTGTGTGTGTGTGTGTCTGTGTGTGTTAGAAAGACAACGTAGACCGTGCTTTTTTGCTGGTGCTAGTTATACCAGTATTGTTAGTTTTGTTTTTTTGTTTTTTTGCCTGCATTGACGTGAGGTGTCGTCTGTCTTTGGTAACAGTTGTGCTTTACGGGGCTTACGCTGGAAGAGAACTCTGGGACTAGGCATGTGCCGATTATCAGCTGTACCGTGACCTTCAGCACACAATATTGTAATGAACAACTTCAAATTACCGTCGCTTCGACCGACAAACTCTTACACCACAGCGTTTTTGAATTCTCAGTGTTGTTCAGGTGGTTGGTTCCTTTCCAGCGGAAATAACTTCGGCACACGTCTAACCCGAGTGCATGCTGTGTTGGATTTTTGAATGCTGAAGGCGCGCTCGCTGTGCGACTCCCCCGTGGGTTCCTCTGACCTCTTCACGTAGATTCCCGCGTCTGTGCTGCGTTGCTCCTTTCCCTCGCTCGTTCCGTAAGGTTACTTTTGTCTGACCTTTGACCTCTCGTGGCAGGTGCAGGCACAGCTGGAGCAGGCAGAGGTCCGACTGCAGACAGAGGCGAGCGCGCGCCAGCAGGTGGAGCGCAGCTACGACCAGGTGACAGCTGATTATCAGAAAATAACTGACTTCCTGCATTATATCCTTGGGACCTTTTTTTTACATGTTGCGTATTGTATTACAGATACAACGCTTTATATTATATTAAAGCGCGTATACGTGCGTTATCTTGCAGGCCCAGAAGTGTGTGAGTGACCTGGAGGCTCAGGTGGCGGAGCTGAAGGCGGCCGGAGAAGGAGCCACCAGTGAGCTCAAGGTTCCCACAGCACCACATTATCATCTTTCACAGCAGCCGGCAGCAGACTAGCGCCGTCTCACGCCGTGTACGTGTGTGTGTGTGTGTGTGTGTGTGTTTAATAGGAGAGGCTGGAGAAGGAGGTGAAGCTGACGCAGGAGCTCACGGAGACCTCGGCGACACTCCAGCAGACACTGAACAACACTCAGGAGGAGCTCACCAAAGAGAAGGAGGTGGTGAAAACCCTGCAGGAGCAGCTACAGGAGAAAGTGCAGCAGCAGGTGCTGTTCTCTTCCCACTGACCTGAGTCTGTTAGGCTGCCAAGTTAATTGGTAACTAATCAGCCGTAGAGATCACACACACACACACACACACACACACACACACACACACACACACACACACACACTCCTTTGCTTCACATCTAGATTCATTTTGTTCTGCTAGTGCTTTTTTTTTCTTTCTTTTTTTTCTTTTTTCTCCCCCTCTTCTCCCAGTTAAGCATTACGCAAACTGCACTTCTAAATCATCAAGCGCTCGCCTTAAAAGACCACATTCAGCTCAGTAATACAGACATCAACGCTTTTAATAAAAAAAAATAAAAGGCTGTATTATGGAAAAATAAATAAATAGATCTACCAATCCGATTGGAACAAAAATCCTCCGAATCACTTTCACTTTCACCTTCACCGTCGAACTTCAGGCCACGGCTCCTAGTGAAGTCTGGCGCTTGATGACCGCGTCTGTTCGAGATGCTGACGCGCTCTGAGCCGAGTGCGTGGTGATTGTTGGTAAAAGATGCTGCGTGGCTTGTTTAACGGAGGGGAACAACAGCAACAACAACGAAAAAAAGGTGCAGCCACTGTTACAAAGTCGTGATATAACAGGTTTATCGGAGCCTTTAATTGGCTGATGCCATGAACCCACACACACACACACACACACACGATTTTCCAGTTTGTCTCATTTAGCTTCAGCTGATCCACTCTTTGTGTGCGGCTCCAGAAACCCCACCCACGTTACACCACCCGTGTCTTTAACTCAGTCACTCAGCCATCTCTACATCCTTTTTTAACCAGCCTATGGAGAGTGCGTGCACACACAAGGTGTGTGTGCGTGCGTGCGTGCAGTACCTGCATGTAGTTTACTGCTATATTTAACAGCACATCGTGAGCTCCTTATTCTCTGAGCTGGGCGTTCATGTGCCTACACCATGGTGGTTTGTTATGTAAGGATACACACTCCATGTTCATGTAATTATAATGTAATGTTGAGTTTTATGGTTCTTGTACAATGAATAGTTCAGACCACAGTGTGTTCAAAAAAAAAAAAAAAAAAAAAAAAAGGTATAATCTAGTGTTTCTGTGTCTTCAGGAAGGAGAAGAGCTGAAGGAAGGAACCTCTGTGTGACGTCGCGGCAGGAAGGAGGAGAAACCGAACCACCAAAAATGCCTTAATTTTTCTTTGTTCTTGTCTCTGTAATCGTTCATGTACTGTTTTAAGAGGAGCGCAAAGGGAGGGGTGTGACAAACCGCACCGGGGTCCAAAACGCAAGTTTAACAACTGATTATATTTTTAGTCGAATTCTTTACGTATGGTCTACTTTTTTTTTCTCCTCCTTTTTTTCCCCCTTCTCCTTCCCCTTTCATCCATGTCCAAGACTCTTCACATTCCTCCGACTGTCAGTGTTACGAAGAAAGGGCAAAGTGCATGTGCGTCAGACGCACGCTCCGGTGCAATCTCTTACAAAGACTGTCCTTCACGTGGAAGTGAAGAGAAGGAACATTTCCCGTTACAGCGATGCAATACAGCCCTGACGCTACTTTGTAGTCGGCTGCTGACCAAATGTGATTTAAACTGAAATAAACATTTAAGAGATTATTTGCTTTTGTTGGTTGTGTGTGTTGACTTTTTTTTTTTTGTAATGCTTTTTCTGTGTGTTTATCAAGATAACTTTTTTTTTTTCTTGTTTGCCCATCAGATTATTACAAGGTTTTCACATGAGGTTTTCACACACGCACGCACGCACACACACACACACACGCTCCATTTTTAGAGAGCAAGAGAGAGGGAAAAGTAAGAAACAAATGAAAGAACATTATTGAATTTTACTGTAAGGAGACGTTTATTTAAGATTTAAGGAAGGAGCCTCCAGTGTCAGCGCTTTCGTATCAAGTGTAAAACTCCCTGATAAATGGGGCATGATAAAGTGCTGTGGTATAAGAGGAACAAAACGCTTCCTCTACCATACATTTGACATTTCTTTGAGATCATGCACTGCGCAGTTCAAGTTAAAAAGTGGGCTGTCATTTACATGCTTCTGATTTTATTTGGACAACTCGATTTCAATTTTATGTTGCTCAGGTCTCGAGGTTTGTTTATTATATCCATATTGAAGGGTACAGGTTTTAGTTTTCTCAGTTGCATTCGTTACACACACTGAATACCCTGATGGAGGCCTCATTGCCTGCTGCAGTTGGCTCTAGTGACTGCAAATGCTGCATTTTACACTATTTAATTCAATCTAATTTTATTTTACTTTGCTTTATGTTCGCTGCATATGTCCTTTAGCCACGCTAATTAAACTTAACAGTCTTGAGATGCTTTAAAATGTTACTTACTTAAACAGTCATACTGTGTTTATAATTTACTGTTTTTTAATTTAGATTAAAATCGTATGTTTAATATTACTTAGTTTTAAAGTATTTCCCTTATTCCCTTGTGTCTATTAATAGTTTTTGTTTGTTCAGTGGCATGAATGATTCATAATTCACAAAGCACCACAGAAATACTTATCAGCGAAGTATAAGGTCAGGAGGCTAAAAGCACACAATAAAAATTAAGTGAACGTTTAGATGCCTCATTTGCATATTATGACCCTCTGCAATTATTATTATTAATATTTAATTCACATAATACATTTAACAACAATAATAATGCATTATATTAATATTAATAATATTTTGTCTTTTTTTTATTATTCAATTTTTGTCAGAACATTTAAAACTTTTATTGTAAAACTTCTAACCGGAAGTCAATCCTCTGTGCTTTTATGTTGCGGACGCCGTTTTCCTTAATCCCGGCTCCTGTTCTAGGATTGGTTAATTCTCTGGGATCGGAAACATACCGCCAGCCAATTGGAGAGTTTACAGTGTCATATAGTAACCAATCACAGCGAAGAGGCGGGGTTTGTATGATGACGGTTTCGGCAAGACACCGTCCCATGTCAACAAGCAAGATGGCGGCGCGCATCGGCGTTTTGCCGTTGAACTTCGTCCGTTTGAAGACGTTGTGGGCGAGTGTGAGGAGATGTTCGGCGCTGTCCCACACTCCGCTTCGCGAGGAATTTACAGCCAAACGCGTGCGACAGACTTTTGTGGAGTTTTTCAGGCAGGAGTATGGACACAGGCTTGTTCCGTCGTCCCCGGTGCGGCCCAGAGGAGACCCGAGTCTGCTGTTCGTCAACGCGGGAATGAATCAGGTCAGATACACGGCCCTCAGCGCGCGCTAACGGATTAAATACACGCGTTAATGTGCAGTGCCGAGCTGTGTGACGTAACAACCACCTGGCAGCAGAGAGGCTGAGCTACAGCTGCTGCTTTATCCTGCTGAGTTCAGGTCTCATCTCGATTCATATCGCTGCTCCTGTGTACTCACGGTATCAGTGTATCGCGATATCTCCTTTTTTAAAAAAAATTTTTATTATAATTTTTTTTTTATAGTAAGTAAACAATACTCGTCCATGAGAAAGTATTGGTACCCTGGGGATAATTACTAGCACATCCCCTGAGAGAGCTTTTGAACTTCACCTATACGGAGTACAGATTTATGTTTGCACCAGTTTCTTTTTCCAAAAGTATTGGCACCCTCACAAATTGTATGATGAAGCCTGAGCCTTCTCCTAACAAATGCTGGGACTAGTCCTGGTGTGTGTGTGTGTGTGTGTGTGTGTTTCCTTGAGGCCCCTTTTTAAATTGTTTGTCCCAATGCACAGTGGGCCTAAAAGTTTGCTCACACGAACAGCTTCCTTGAATGCAAACCACATGTCCTTCAGAAGGGTTTCTGAATAGAGAGACAGACGTTTGTCATTGTAAAACAGCACATTTGTGTCCTTTAGTCATTCCTGTGTTGATTTGGATATATTTTTGAAGTCTTGTTAAAAGATCCATTTACAGCCAAATTGTAACCTCCTGGCAGAAGATAACAAAACTTGACAGTGGGTTTGGGGGCTTTTCCTTGTATGCGCATCCCATTAAAAAATTTTTTTTTTTTAATGTCTGTGGTTATGAATGATGGATTTGTGACCTCATGCTTATACACCAAGGAAACATGAAATGCATTCCAAGGCGAAAGAATTCCAAATGATTTACATGTGCCAATAATTTCCGCTGCAGTTTAAGCCCGTGTTGCTGGGCTGTGCTGACCCGCGCAGCGAGATGGCCTCGTACCGGCGTGTGGTGAACAGTCAGAAGTGTGTACGCGCTGGCGGAAAACACAACGACCTGGAGGACGTGGGCAGAGACGTGTACCATCACACCTTCTTCGAGATGCTGGGCAACTGGTCGTTTGGAGACTACTTCAAGGTGCATCGCACAATGCCAGAGTATCAGTCGATAGAGTAACCGAGCCTAATCCGGTCAAATCAGCACCTTCCGACCAATCAGATGCGAGTATTTGTAGAAGCACTGTGTTTATTGTTATGTAACTGTAGCTGTTGTGTTTAGGTAGAAGCTTGCACGATGGCCTGGCGCTTGTTAACGGAGGTGTACGGGATCCCGGCCGAGCGTCTCTACGTGTCCTACTTCTCCGGGGATGCGGCGAGCGGCCTGCCTGCGGACAAAGAGACGCGACAGATCTGGCTTAGCCTCGGGTACGTCCGCTAAAGACCTGACAGCACGGTGCGTCGTGTTTTCGGCGAAAAGGTCTATGACTTGAGTAAACACTGCTTTTGGGGTCATAAAGGTGGTTTATGATTGACAGCAGTGGGGTGATGGTATACAGGTGTAAGAATATACCCTGTATATGAAGAAGACTGAAAAGGTAAGTATGCAGAATATTATCATATTGAAGCAACATGAATAAAAGTCACCCAGTAGTAAAGCCAGTTCACTGAAAGGGAAAGGACACGGGGCGTAAAACATGTTCATCCGCTTATACAAGTGTAGAAGAATAAAGACAAATAGTACTCAGTGTACTGAAAGGCTCTTTGAGTCCTGGGATGAGCAACAGGACAGTCTTTATGATTACAGCAGCAGCTCTAAGATGTCTTCTTTTCTTTGTCCCAGTGTGCACCCGGATCGCATTCTCCCGTTCGGAATGAAGGATAATTTCTGGGAGATGGGCGAGACGGGACCGTGTGGCCCGTGCACCGAGATCCACTACGACCACGTAGGCGACCGGAACGCCGCAGCGCTCGTCAACATGGACAGTCCGGACGTGGTGGAGATCTGGAATTTGGTGTTCATGCAGTACAACAGGCAAACACACACTGTATACTACTGGGGGGTGGGGCAAGTAGTAGCAGGTAATCAAAGAGCATCGTTAACTTTGACTCTGCTTTGTGTGTGTGTGTGTGTGTGTGTGTGTGTGTGTGTGTGTGTAGGGAGGGCGATGGAAGCCTGCATCCTCTCCCCCAGTGCAGTGTGGATACCGGAATGGGATTGGAGAGACTCGTCACTGTGCTACAAGGGAAACGCTCCAATTACGACACAGACCTGTTCACACCACTACTGTCTGCCATCCATAAGGTCTCTCTCTCTCTCTCTCTCTCTCTCTCTCTCTTTCTCTCTTTCTCTCTTTCTCACTTGCTTCACCACACAAAGTTGAGAAATCAAACATTCATGGACCCAAATATGAAAAAAACACCACTGCGTGTACATTTCAGGGTGAAAAGAGTCAACCTGGAAGTACAAGTAGGAGCTTCTCAATGCTGTAAAAGCTCCCTGGAAAATTATTCTGTTTTCAAACAAAAGGGGATCAACATGTTCAAATAAATATTCTTCAATTTCAGCACCTGGAAAGATTCTGCGGGCTTTTTCAGCTGCCCTGTCTGTCACTCTCTTGAGATTTTTATGAAGCTTGTAATGATCCATGTAAACAGCACATCAGGTCCTAGTGGCGATTTTTAATCTAGTAGTCTGTAATGAGACCTATGAGGACAGTAGAGGACAGCCTGCAGCTTGAATTGAACGTCTTCCGTCTTGCATGTTGGAACTAAATCACACGTGTAATCGTGTGTCCGCGTGTGCAGTGCAGCAAAGCCGCCGCCTACGCGGGAAGGACGGGCGAGGACGACAAAGGCCGAGTGGACATGGCGTACCGCGTGGTCGCTGATCACATCCGCACGCTGTGCGTGTGTATCGCAGACGGAGTGTATCCCGGGATGAGCGGGGCAGAGTAAGAACACACACACACACACACACACACACACACACACACACACACACACACACACGCACACGCACGCACACCATTTTGAGCACCAGACAGAACTCTGGATCATCTGACTATTCTGTACATCTATGACGCTCCAAGTAGGAGCTGTCCGAAAATCTGTCATTACGAGTTCTACGAGGACGTGAACGCTATTTACAAGTCGGAATCTCGTAATTGCAGTAATTCAGGTTGCGTTGCACGTTTGCAGGCTGGTTTTGCGGCGCATACTGCGCCGGGCCGTGCGCTTCTCTACAGAAGTGTTGCAGGCTCCAGAGGGTGCGCTGGCGAGCCTGGTGCCCACCGTTGCCCACGTCCTGGTGAGTCCCGAGAATTCAACGCCTTAGAAGTAGTTTCACGCATGCGAATAAAGGCAAGTTAACAGTACAGAGAATTTCATCATGTTAACAATTACGCACAGTTTTGTTTTAAATCAGTTTATCTGGAATGTCCAACGGACTACATACAAGCCTGTGTGAGCTTAGAACAAGTGCAGTACTATATTGGTGCTTGGCAGCTGCACTATTATCCGAGCTGCCATTATTATAAAAAATGAATCGGTGCTTTCTGACCAATCAGATTTGAGAATTCTAAAGCACATTCTTTCCTCTGACTTCACAGGGCGACGCTTATCCTGAGCTGCGCGTCGAAACCGACAGGGTGAGTGTGAGAGAATGTCCAGAGGTACAAGACAACCTTCAGTCTGATCCTCTGTCCGATCGCACTGTACGAAAGAAAAGAAACGTCAGCTGTACGTGCGACTAAACATTTCTTCTCCTTCCACCTGTCTGTCATTAGATCATGGAAATCGTTAACGCAAACGAGGCGCAGTTTCTGTCCTCCCTTAAGCAGGGCCGGAGAGTGATCGACAGGACGCTGGATAAGATGGACAGAAGTGCTGTCGAGTTTCCAGGTAAAGCAAACACACACACACACACACACACACACACACGCACACACGCACACCTACGCACTTCTGTCACGTTTTAAAACTTGGATTTAGTCTGCGTTAATGCTGAGAATTAGCTGTCATTTTAAATTCTCGTTCTCAAATCCCATTTGTTTCCTACAAATTTGAGAGAATGCATTTTTTTTATTTTTTTTATTTATTATTTTTTTTTTTTTAAATCAGCTGAATCTAATCGAATGTATTTCTCAAATCTGATTTCATTTCTTGTACTTTGTCTCAAGGTCCCAATATTATCTTAATCGAATCTTTTAATCCATAATCTAAGCCTTTAATCCATAAACTAATCTAAGATTGGCCATGTGTTTATACTTCTGATTATGCGTTGGTGATATTACATCACAGTTCTGATAGACAATGTGGTAGTTGGTAATTAGCTGTCTGATTGGCTGCCAAGTGTATTTATATATGGTATATAATATAATTGTCAGATTTCGAGTTCACTAGTCCAGAAACTCCTTCATTTCTAGATCTCAGATTTCTATATTTCAGTAATCTAAGCCAAAAAAAAAAAAAAAGCCTTGGTCACGTCATGAGACCTGAATCTCGTCTCGTTTTGTTCTCCAGCTGCTGTGGCCTGGTCCCTGCACAGGAACCTGGGTTTCCCGCTCGACCTCATTGACCTCATGCTGGAGGAGCGCAGCATGTCCGTGGACAAACGCGGAGTGGAGCGGCTCGCGGCCGAACACGAAAAGGTGTTTAATTTCAGTTACGGCTTTACCTCTGACCGTTACGAAGCACTGACACTGGAGACTCCTTCCAAAGAAATAAATGTTTTCTCACAGAAAACTCGACCATGTCAACCAAAAGGTGCAGTGAAATTAGCGCGTATAATATAATATAAAATAAACCTGTTATTCGGAGTCACGGTTGCTGTTATAGAAGATGAATCAACACCTTCTGACCAATCAGAATCGAGAACTCGGCAGCGCTGTGATATATGAAAAGGTCATTCATGGCTACTTGCAGGTGATCAGCGAAGGCTTGATGTGCTGTAGTTACAGAGTCAGTCTGAAGGGGGCGCTGGAGAACGAGGACTCCATTCGGACTTGCAGAGTCTTGCAGAGCTGCAGAGCAGAGGAATTCCTCACACGGACGACTCTCCGAAATACAGCTACCTCCTGCAGCGCGACGGCACTTACGGTACTTCGTTTTAGATTTCTGATGTCCCATAGATGGTGTCATCTCATAACAGTAGCCAATGAAACGCAACCATTTTTCTTTTTCCCCCAGACTTTTCCATAACCTGCATATAAAAAGCGTCTCGTCTTGCTGTTCCCTTGTCTGTGTCTATCTCAGCATTCCCTCCATGTAGAGCCTCAGTGTTGGCGCTGTACGGCGATCAGGGTTTGGTGTCCGAGGTCACGGAGGGTCAGAGGTGTTCGGTGCTGCTCGACCGGACCTGCTTCTACGCCGAGCAGGGCGGCCAGGCGCATGACACCGGCTACTTCACCAAGGACGGACTCCAGGTATCACTCACAACTGCATTTGCATTTATCAGTGACTTACAAGTGTAGCAGATCCCTATCCAATCATATAACTGATGCGAGCGCAGCTAAACAGTACACAGGGGTGCCAAAATTTACAACCATGTCGTCGTAAGACACAGGACACGCCTAAAATCTAAGTACAACCTACACTGTAAAGCAGACGTTTGAAATACATACTATGAGGACATTAGCAGTAAGTGTGTGTGTGTGTGTGTGTGTGTGTGTGTGTGTGTGTGTTTTCAGGACGTGCTGTTCCCTGTGGAGTGTGTACGTGTGGCTGGAGGTTACGTGGTGCACGAGGTCACTGCAGCTGACACTCTGAGAACCGGAGACCTGTTAGAGCTTCATGTGGATGAGGTACTGCATGCGTGCGCACACACACACACACACACACACACACACACACACTCATACACAACTGCTGAATGTCTGGTGTTTGAGGTAAAATATCTAAACTAACACATACATGTATGTATATATGTGTGTGTGTGTGTGTGTGTGCTGCTGTCTAGGCTCAGCGTCTGGCCTGCATGGTGAAGCACACGGCCACTCACGTGCTCAACTTTGCCCTGCGAGAGCTGCTGGGGTCAGAGGTCGTTCAGAGAGGCTCGCACGTCACTGCCGACCGACTGCGCTTCGACTTCAGCTCCAAGGTGGCGCATTTTCAAGTGTACAACATAGACGTGAAATGGACTTAACTGGGTTTATATTTCCATGAATCTACACAAAATAGCCCATAATATTGAAGTGCAAGGAAATATCAGTAAAACTTGTGAAATTACAAATAAAATTACAAATAGAAATGTAGATTTTCTGAGTACTAATTGGTCTGAAACCCTTAAATTCGGTCAGGTGCAACCAGTTGCCATCAGAAGTCACATAATTAGTGGAATGGAGTCGAACCAATGTGCAGAACTTCCCCCAGAGCAACAATAAATCCATTATTAAAAAATAGAAACAATATGGCACAACCATGACTCTGCCTAGAGGAGGCAGAAGCCTCAATAGACAGTGAGAAGCAACTTACAACATGGTGCTACCACCATCATGCTTCACCACGTGGATGGGGTTCATAGGTGTTGAGTCCATTTCAGTACAAGGTAGTATAAATGCGGAAGGGGGGTGAATACTTATGCAAGGCACTGTACAGCATTGTTTATATTGGAGATGCATATGGACAGACAGTGAGGTGGTAATATTGATAGCTCAGCTGGATTTAGCTACAGGTGATAGCCATGTCAATAGAAATACGTGTGTGTGTGTGTGTGTGTGTGTGTGTGTGTGTGTGTGTGTTTGCAGGCCTCTCTGACGGTATCACAGCTGCAGGAAGTGGAGCAGATGATCCAGACCATCATCCAGCAGAACGACGTGGTCCACACACAGGAAGTGCCTTTAGCTCGAGCCAATCAGATTGCAGGACTGAGAACTGTAGATGAGGTCATTTGATTTCTGGGCTTCATCCCAAAACACTAATATCTGGTAGAATGTATTCTAATAATTACTAAATTGTAATAAATAAATGATAATTATTATTCTATATACATGTTATAATAAATGTTTTGGAGTTTATGGGGTCACAACACACCACCATGTTGTTGATTATTTTCCTATTACAGCATGCCCCCAGGTGGTTTATACCTTACATAATGAGCCTAACATTTGAATTGTTTTTTTTTTTTTTTTAAAAAAAAACAATTAAATGGGTGCCTGACTGCAAAAAGTTTGTGAACCCCTGACATAGAAGACGTTTTTTTTTTTTTGCATGAAATATGCTTCTCTGTGTTTCAGGTGTATCCTGACCCAGTTCGTGTCGTGTCCGTGGGCGTCCCTGTATCCGAGCTGCTCAGTGGCGATACACACCAACGCACCTCTGTAGAGCTCTGCTGCGGCACGTAAGACCATCAGTGCTTTTGTACAAACAAAATTCCATCATTATTTATTAATATACACTGCTCTCCAAAAGTTTGGAAACGCCTGAACAAAATAGGGTTTTTGGGCAATATCAGCATAAATCCTCTT
>CM074998.1:14919581-14937493 GCA_037576825.1 Pangasius krempfi
AGAGAGATGTGATGGTTCTGTTCTGTATCTCTGTTTTAACCATCAACACTGTTTCCAAATCAAACTGTAGAGGAGAGATGGCTTTAACATTTTATTAGAGCAGTGGTAGCAGTATTATTGCTTCGATAGCATATTGTAGTGCTCTTATAATGTTGTATGATGTTTTAACTTAAATTCTTGGATGCAGTTCAGGATTTTAGGGAATCGAAATTTAGATGAACAATTCAGTTTATTTCTATCTACACATTACTTTCTTTGCTTCATTAGAATATTTATTAACATGCGTTTGGTTTCATTTTATGTCAGTTTAAATGCTAATAAATTTATTTTTGTGTCTTGTATATATACTTTCTTCACGTGTTCTTTTGTCTTCCAGATTTAGATTTAGAGTTACGAAACCGTAAGAGGAACCAGACTCAAAGATGAACCCATCCTCTTCTGGCTGACATCGGATAGTGAAATCACAAATCATTACAGTATACAGATGTAGATAGTAAGAGTAAATCCAAACAGTAGTAAGTGTGCTAAAAAAAGATGTTCAGTATGAGCAGATTGTGAATAAGAGTCTTGGGATAGGTACAGGACAGTCTTTATGATTACAGCAGCAGTTCTCAGGTACAAGTCAACAGTACCTGATTATTAGATTATGCACTGAAGCAAGTGTGAGACTTAGGCATAAACTGTTTTTGTGAAGTGCAAAACTTTGAGGTATCCAAAGTAGCTTGTGACCGTAGATTGTGGTGGGACAGGGCGGTATTAATTACAACATAGCCTCAAGCAAAATTAACAGAGAGAAGGTAGTATCAGACCACTAAGAACTAGTGGAAACCAAAGCACATGGAAAGTGCAAGACTTTGCTCCTGGTTAAAAAAAAAAATCATTTAGGTGATCTTGTTTTTGTTGGTTTTTATTTTTTACATATATAAATGCTGTACAGTATTGGAGATTATGTTCTGCCTCTTCAAATGGCACAATCGGGATTTGAACTTGTGATCTCCCGACAGGGAAAGCTTTTCTGTTGCACCTCTCGGGAGCCCCAGTTTTATCCCAAACGGCTCATGTTGACATCAAGGATGTGAGAGTTTGTGTGTTACCTAAAGACTCCAGCACGTAGTCAGCCATTCCAGTATCACCAGTCCTGTGACGGCTCAGCACCCTGTGTAGGAGTTTTTCAAATTCTTGTGACATAAATCAATAAAATGTTCATTGTATGATGAAGAGCAGTGTATACATATAAAAATCTCTCCAAGACATCCCATTTGGCAAACGCTTTTATTTCCCTTTGGTAACAATGAAAATAAGAGTCTTATAGCAGACCTGACAACTCTACACACTATACCCTACACTCTATGCCCAAAACACTATGCCCTACACCCTAAACACTATCCCCTACACCCTAAACACTATCCCCTACCCCCTACAGTAAAATTAAGTGTCAAGGCAGTGAGGACCATAAATTGTAGCCAAGTTTATCAGGATATTTTTAATGAAGATTGCTAATGGCATGAACACAAAAACAAGTTAGAGTATAGTATGAGTTTCTGCTAGAACTTCATCCTCTTAAATAATCTATCTATTATAATAGACTATTAGAGCTCAACTTTTATGAACTTCTGTTATTTTACAACCATTTGTTAGATTGGTGTGTGTGGGAGAGCGATACAAACATACCTGTGTCTTGAATTGTTGTTTCTGGTTGCTTTGAAGCATTGAGATACTCACACACTGTGTTTGTGAAATTTTGAGTCTCGGAATGAACAGTAGCTGTGAGCCACGCCTCTGTGATGTCATAATGATATGGGGGGGGGGGGGGGTTTACTTTGACTACTGACAACATATTTTTATTAAAATTGTCATTAGATTCAAGCTGACGTTATTCATACCTTTATCAGGGGCCTTTTTTTTTTTATTATTATTTATTGAGGTTTTGATTAAATCCATTTAAAAAGTGGCCAGTTAATGAGGATTAAAACAGTCTGAAGTCAGCTTTCAAAAAGACCATTTTTGCTCTTTATTATTATTATCATTATTATTATTTTTTGCTAATAAAATCTTCTGTGATCCCCATCATACATACACTCCGATCAGCCATAACATTAAAACTACTGACAGGTGAAGTAGATAACTTTAATTGTCTTATTATACTGGCACCTGTCAAGGGGTGGGATATATTAGGCAACAAGTGAACAGTCAGTTTTTGAAGTTGATGTGTTGGAAGCAGGAAAAATGGGCAAGCGTAAGGATATGAGTGACACTGACAAGGGCCAAATTGTGTTGGCTAGAGTACTGGGTACTGGGTCAGAGCATTTCCAAAAGGGCAGGTCTTTTTGGGTTTTCCCAGTAAACAGTGGTTAGTACCTACCAAAAGTGGTCCAAAGAAGCACAACTGGTGAACCAGCGACAGGGTGCTGGGCACCCAAGGCTCACTGATGTGCATGGGGAGCGAAGGTTAGCCTGTCTGGTCAATGGGCATTGGGCATGTGACAATGGACAATGGGCATGTGAGCATCAGAATCGGACCATGGAACAATGGAAGAAGGTGACCTGGTCTGATGAATCACATTTTCTTTTACATCATGTGGACAGCCAGGTGCACTTGCGTTGCTTACCTGGGGAAGATATGGCACCAGGATGCACTATGGGAAGAAGGCAAGCTGGCGGAGGCAGTGTGATGCTCTGGACAACGTTCTGCTGGGAAACCTTGGGTCCTGGCATTCACGTGGATGTTACTTTGACACGAACCACCTACCTAAACATTGTTGCAGACCAAGTACACCCCTTCATGTCAGCTGTATTCCCTAATGGCAGTGGCCTCTTTCAGTAGGTTAATGTACCCTGCCACACTGCAAAAATTGTTCAGGAATGGTTTAAGGAACATGATAAAGAGTTCAAGGTGTTGACTTGGCCTCCAAATTCCCCAGATCTCAATCCAATCGAGCATCTGTGGGATGTGGCAGACAAACAAGCCTGATCCATGGAAGCCCCACCTTATACGACTTAAAGGATCTGCTGCTAACATCTTGGTTCCAGCTACCACAACACACCTTCAGAGGTCTTGTGGAGTCCATGCCTTGACAGGTCAGAGCTGTTTTGGCAGCACAAGGGAGACCTACACAATATTAGGCAGGTGGTTTTAATGTTACGGCTCTTCAGTGTATACGTAAAATTATGCAGATATAGGTCAAGAGCTTCAGTTAATGTTCATATCAAATATCAGAATGGGGAAAAAATGTTATCTCTGTGACTTTAACCACGGCATGGATGCTGGTACCAGATGGGCTGGTTGGAGTATTTCAGAAACTGCTGATTTCCTGGGAATTTCACACACAACAATATCTACAGTCAGGGTCTGCAGGCTGAACCACCTTGTTGATGAGAGAGATCAGAGGAGAATGACCAGATTGATCTGAGCTCGTTTGAGTGTAGTAACTCAAGTAAGCACTCTTTACAACCATGGTGAGCAGAAAACTATCAACTCATCAAACACATCACATCAAACCTTGAGATGGATGGACTTCAACAGCATAAGACCACATCAGGTTCCATGTCTGTCATCCAAGAACAAGAATCTGAGGCTATCACAGACCCACTGAAACTGGACAGTTGAACACTGGAAAAAGACCAGGTGATTTTTTTTAAATTTTCAGCTGTCAGGTTTCGGTGAGTCTGTGCCCATGATAGCCTCAGATTCCTGTTCTTGGCTGACAGGAGTGGAACTCAATGTAGTCTTCTACTGTTGAAGCCCATCCACCCCAAGGGTCGATGTTTTGTGCATGCTGAGATGCTTTTCTGCTCACCACAGTTGTCAAGAGTGATTATTCGAGTTATTATATCCTTCCTGCCAGCTTGACCCAATCTGTCGATTTTCCTGACTTCTCTCATCAACAAGGCATTTCCACCCACAGAACTCTTGCTCACTCAATATTTTTTGTTTTTCGCACCAGTCTGTGTAGATTATAGATATACTGTTGTGTGTGAAATTCCCACCAGCAGTATATGAAATACTCAAACCAGCCCATCTGGTACCAACAACCATGCCATGGTCAAAGTCCCAGAGATCGCACTTTTTTTTTCTTCTGATATTTGACATGAACTTTAACTGAATCTGTTGACCTGTATCTGCATGATTTTGGTCAGGTGTGCACATACATATAGCCATATAGTGCACATTATACCAATATATTTTAAAAGGGCTGATATGCAAACAAAGCAAACTCTACATATGGTATTGTGTGCTGTGATCATCGTCATGAATCTCAGTCACTTCTGATGAGAGTTTGTGTGTGTTTGAAAGAATCGGGACACTCAAACAATCCAACAAACACAAATCATTTTAGTCTGTATCACACGGCTGATCTTTAACTATGAACATCAACGCTTCACCAAAGGGATGTTAATACATTGCAATATAATATTTTGTCCATATCTGCAACTTTTAGACTGAACGGATTACTGCGCAATTTGCTTCGGTCTCTACTGACACGATTCTGCACAATTTATATATTTTAAAATCTATTTGTTTATGTTGCAGTTAATGATGGAGCACAATTTTTTTAATCATATGGTGTCCTTTTTTTATTTGGGTCCAGACATGATGTTTTTTTCTTAGTTCATTTGTAGTTCTACTTAATTTTATTATTATTAACATTTTTTTAAATGACCTGGACTGTCCTCTATATTATGTAAAGAGGTTTGTACTTATTTTTAAAGTTGTAAATAAATATTTATGATTTCAAAGCAGTGTGCAGTATTCAGTCCTGCAAAAGCTGAAAAGCTCAATTTTATTCTTGTACATAGAAACATTTTCAATATGGGACAGTAACAGATCAGGCAAAGTAGAATTCGTCTTTATGGAGGTTGATATCACTATCAGTTATCATTATCCAGCTTTTCACTGTAGTTTACAACACATGACAATGACCATTACAGAGTAAAATGTTTAGCTAAACTGATTAAAAAAGATAGTAAGGAATTTAATAACAGAACAGGATTGAATGAATTAATCAGTGATTATTTCCATTCTGATGTTAGCGTGAACGGAGATCAGTCAAGTGAAGAGATGATGAGGAAAAGGTCTAGAGCTGTATATGTGTATATATATATATATACGTCAGTGTGAAGGGTTTTCCAAGGCTGCTACACACATGATGTATTTGTGTGTACGCTGTATAATATGGTAAATGTACAGAAAGACAACTGAAAAACTAAAGGAGCTGCCTGAATAACATAAATGAATTAACACAGTTAAGACAGAATTTAGTTTGTTGTGACGTCTTAATGCTGTTTAACTCTAATCCTCAACTCTAATCGTAAAATCCTTCCTGTGCTGTTTGTGATGCTGAATGTAAAGTCACTAACCAAACGCAACTGTTAGTTATCATTCTCCAGTTCTGGAGTACTTCTCCTCACTGAGTCGAGTAGCCACATCCTGAAAAAAAAAACATAGGATATTACCACATTATACACTATACCAAACACCCTTGTGCACAAACACATGCTTACAGACTACACACTTACTCTCGGAGGACATGGCTACAGATTTCAACCATCTGAACGTGTCACTTCTGTAAAATACACAAAAGTAAAACATTCTGTACATTTTAACAGTCTTGGTTTACAGGAATGAGTATTAGTTTTTTAATTTAATCAACTTTCACATATGGAGTCTTACACTTCTCCCGAGTCCTTTGTGTTACATACAGGGTGCGATTTTTCAAGAGAATTAAAAAAAAAAAAAAAGCCCGTGAGACTGCAGATCTCCTGGTCAGCCATGTCTTCCGGCTCCCCGGTATCCCCCGGGACATCGTCTCAGACCGTGGACCACAGTTCATTTCTCAGGTATGTAAGTCATTTTGTAATGCTCTCAGTGCCACTGTAAGTCTGTCCTCAGGGTTTCACCCCCCAGGGTAATGGTCAGGCGGAACAGGCCAATCAGTTGGAAGCAGCGCGTGCCACAGGTATGTAGTCACAGCCAGCAACCCCTCAACCTGGAGCTCCTAGCTACCCTGGATCAAGTACAACCAGAACTCCCTGTCCAGCACAACCACTGGTATGTCCTCCTTTGAGTGTTCTCTGGGTTATCAGACTCCTTTGTTTCCCGTCCAGGAGAATGACATTCAGTTCCCTGTGCAAGCCCCCATTTGGCGCTGCTGCAAGGTATGAAGAGAGGCCTGGCCGTTGCCTGGCTGACTGCCATCGGACTCCTGCACCCAACTACCAGCCAGGTCAGAAAGGGTGGATCTCGTCCAAAGAAATCTCGCTTAAGACTAACTCCAAGAAACTCTTTCCTCGCTATCTAGGCCCCTTCATCATTGAGAGCATTATTAACCCCTCTGTTGTCAGAATCAAGCTCCCCAGATCCATGCGAATCCACCATTCCTTTCATGTTTCCCAAACTAAAGCTGGGCCACATCGGCCCTCTGACCCAAGTTTGAGCCCCGGCCCCTTTCCCACACACTCCAATCCACTCCAACCTTCAATAAAACCCATTTAACCTTCTGCCCTTTTGTCTGTGTTCTACTTCTGGGTCCCACATCCTTACAGGGACTACAGGAATAAGTATTTGGAACTGGAAAATATTTCACAGGGGTTCAAACCTGAAATTCACCCCTCTATCTTTATGAAATATCAGTAGCTAGTCATACTAAATTGTACCATCTACTGTCAGTCTTAGGAAATGCATTTATTTATTGCAGTGAAACAGGAATAAAATGTATCTCCCCTGGTGACACACACACACACACACACACACACACACACTTATGTGCACACATGAACTTACGCTCACTGTGCATAATCAGAGGACATCAGAGGTTTCATGGGTGTGTATGTGTCAACAGCAGATCCTTGAACATTCTAGGGTGTAAATGAGAGTTTAGGTAAGAAAATATGGAATGGTGCACACACACACACACACACACACACACACACACAAAGACTGTATACATACCTGCAGGGTCTCATAATCCGAGGACATATTCATGGAGTTCAGGGAAGCGTATGTATCATCATCTCCAGGCGTTGGACCACTCTGATAGAAATGAACAGAAATAGCATATTTTCATATTTATTCTTTATGTAGAGCTTGATGAAGATAAAGACATAAAGTGAAACTGTTCTCTCAGTACCTGAATGTCTCTCTCTGCTCCTTTCTTCCTCCTATTCACACAAATGACATAAAACCTGGCTATTCCATCTGTTCCTGCTTCATTCAGCTAATGCTTAACACTGGATTAAGCTTATGGTACAGATTCACTGTAATGATGAAAGAATTCGTTCACTCACTTAATGCACAGAACGGCAGTAAGAAGAGAGAGAAGCAGAGCAGGAACGAGTGCAGAGGCTCCCCATACGGCATGCAGCTTCCACACCTCAGCTGAGTGAAACAAGTTAGTTCCTGTTATCACTTCCATTATAACAGTTATAAACCGCTGTTCACTCTGTTCACTTTCTCTCTTGAAAAATGACAGCTTGTCATTTTACAGAGAAACCAGAAAGTGTAAACTCCTCTGTCCTGAAGACTTTCCAGTGTCTGAAAAATTACTGGTTGTCTCACTGGAGACTCCATCCATAAATGTTAATGTTAATCTCCTTACAATTTGTATCTATTTAGTATTTAATAATTAGTATTAGTAGTATTAGATTATATGGAGCGTCAGCCATACAAGTTCCTGTTTAAGTAGTTACTATAGAAATGATAAAGTATTAGAACCAGCGTATTAATATAAAGCTATGATTTTGTATCGCACCTGGAACTACTGTCAGAACTGCTGTATTAGAAAATTAATCAGTGCTTGGTATAGTCAGTAAAAATTGTTTGATTGTTTGAGTGTAGAACGCATCATTTCTGAATTGAATTAAAAAGTAATTTTAAAGAATGACGCTTACCTAACTCATCCAGATGTGTTGGTGTAGAGTTGTGCTGTCCCAGCTGGTTGCGAGCAGTGCAGTAGTACAGTCCGCTGTGCTGGGAGCTGATGCTGCTGATGCTGTAATTCTGGCCTGTTGTCAGCAGTGTGTCTGCGTCTGCTCTCTGCTTAAACCAGGAGTAGGTGAGAACAGGAGGGTTTGCATCACTGCTACAGCTCAGAGTCACTGAACCCCCATCCACTGTGTCTCCAGAGGAAAGAACCACTGCTCTGGTGTTTTTAGGGGAATCTGATTAGGAATAAAACACCTGAATCAGCTGGTGTGCTACTGATATAGATATAGATGATGACTATGATTGAGGAGAGTGAAATCCACACTCACACACTGGAGGAGAGAGGAGACCGTCATGGCCTTCAACAGCACAGCTGTAACTGACCGCACCACTGACTGCAGCTACAGAGCAGGAGGCAGATTTACAGTCAGACACACGCTGTCCGTTCTTGTACCAGATGTAAGTGGGGTTGTTAGACAGAGTGCAGGTGGTGATACAGCTCAGTGTTACTGTTTCTCCATCTGTTGTTGTTGATCTCACGATCACCTGCAGACCTGAAATAACGAGGACATTTTTCTAGTGAAAGTTCAGACATCTTTAGGTAGACTGACTGTTTTTATCATCACCAACATTGCAGAAAGACAAGGTAAGATTGTGAAGTAAGTAAAACCATTTCCACTTTGTTTCTGTGAAATATATTTATCTTTGCCTAAAGCAGACATGTCAGAATACACTATATGGCCAAAGGTCTGTGGACACCTGACCATCACACCTACTGTATATGAGATTGTTGGACAGCCCATTCCAAAACCATGGCCATTAAAAGAGTTGTTTAGTCACAGAGCTCTTCAGTACGACCCATTCTAGTAATATCTGTTTATCACAATGTTAAAAATCAGCGTTACCTGTGACAGACAGAGAGACCCCAGAGTCACCGGTGTAATTACCCCCAACAGTGTAGAATCTGAATCGGTAGGTTTGAGCTTCTCTCCCTCTCAGGTTAGTGATTCTCAGACTACAGTTATTCTGGGAGCTGTGTGTGTACTGCACTCGGCCCCGATACTCCTCATCCCCTCTCACATCCACAGCCTCAGCGTCAGCCTGCTTTTTAATGAACCACACTGATTTTATCACTGTGTGGCCTGCAGGGTGTTTATAAGAGCAGGGGAGATCAATCGATGAGTCTTCCAGAGCACACACATGATCAGGATTGTAAGTCACACCCCAACACTCTTTACCCAATACACCTGAAACACACAGAGAGGTACACACTCTGAGTTCTGTGCAATAAATCTAATACAGATACAAGGTGGACAAATGATAAAGTTTGCCTATTGGGCAAGTGAAGCTCCAGTGTGCTGCCCAATCCCATGAAACTTAACTGAATAGGCTAAAATGTGTTAACTAACATGATATAATAACGTATGGTGAGCTAATTAGCTAGCTGCATACACAATAAGGAGATGAACAAGTATATGAATTCCCAGGGAGGAACGACTGTGTAGCCACGGTCCTTATCCTCTCCTGATAAAATGTTTGTGACCTCGACAAAAAAAAGATACCAAGCCATTGGTAAACATTTCAGCTATAATCTGTGGTGTTGATTCTAATTATTTATTAAGTCATAACCATTAACTGATTATTACTTACTGAGTAATTACCCAGTATTCATTAGTAGCTAGTAGCAGTGAAGTGGGTGTTAATGTAGTACTACTCATTCATTCCTGCTTAATCCCTGCAATAGTTACCTATTAGTCATTGAATAGAATTGTAAAGAGTCACTAAATATTTGTCCTTTTTTTTTTTTTTTTAATATACACTTTCACTTGAGTAAAATGTTGTAGCATTACTGTTATATGAAATAAAAATATTACAGGAAATAGTTAATGAGTTAAAACTTGCTTAAATGTTTAATTATCAGCAGAGGTTTGATGCTGAGGGACAGATTGACTCTGACACTTACACACTGGGGGAGAGCGGTGTAAACTCTCATACACTCGACAGGAGTAGCTGCCCACATTAGATGGACGGGTGGAGTCGAGCACAATGGAGGTGTCATTGGTAGATCTGCTGAATTGGCCATTCCTGTACCAGTAGAAACTGTGTGTTTTGAGGCTGCAGGTGGAGCTACAGGTCACTTTCACTTCTCTCTGTCCTACGTTAGGATCCACCATCACCTGCAGGTCTACACACAATTCACATCATGTACCATAATTCTGTAAATACTATATACCTGAAATACATATTATGTGTTACTACATATATAATATAGTATGTGTGTGTTTATTACCTGTAACAGTCAGATGAGCTCCAGATGATGCTGATATCCAGTCATTTCTCTGTGTGACTTTAAATCTGAAGTTATAAACTCCAGAGTCACTCACTCTCACATTCCTCAGTGTCAGCTCACAGTCAGACGCCACTGTGCTTATAGACACTCTTCCTGAGTATTGTGGATCTTTGCTCAGGACTCGTGCTTCTTCTTCAGAGCTCTGGACTCGATACCACTCTCTCTGTGTGACACTGGAGTGAACAGGTGTTCTTACTGTACAGGAGATTTTTACTGTAGATCCAGGAACAGCACAGAGACTCTGAGGGGAGAGAGTTACACTGTGCTGAGCCTGAACTCCTGGAACACACACACACACACACATAAACAATTTATTTATTTCCACTCAGCAAGCAGTAATGCAGCACGTAAATAACAGAGATGCAGAACACAAAAGAAATCCACCATCCTACAGTTAAAACACAGACTGTCCTGAGATGATCAAGGGTGTAAATAATAGCACCTTCTCCATATATGATGGCTGCCAATGATAACAGACACTGAATAGTATTTTGCTAGCTGTTCAGTTATCCTTTTAGGCACCCCTACTAGCTGTAAGCCTCAGATGACCAGTCTATGGACATGTCCTAGGATGCCATTTATGAAGACCAAAAGTCTATGTTTGTAGCCAGGCTTTGAGATGTTATTCAGGAGCAGTTGGTACTTGATGACCTTAGTCATGAAGGCTTCGTCGAGGCTATACTCAAATGTCCAGTCTATCTCTAGGAAAAATACCTGTCTGAACTATTCATTTATACACACAGCAGAAGCAGAAATTAAACACATTATACACTGATTCCTGCACTGACCAGCAAGAGTGTAACCAACATTTGTAATCACTGCTGCTGCTGCTGTTCTCAGTCACACACAGCGAGTGAGTCAGTGATGTATGAAAATGACGACAAAAACAGGACTAAATTTTGAATGATTAAAAAAATGTTATGAGGGTTTATAGAATTAACAATAGAAATAAACTCACACAGATAAAGAAAGGCACAGGGCATTATTGTATTATATATGTGATTTGATATCTGTAAATGTTAAATGGTTTTGAATCAGTTGCAAGGATTCGCTTTGTCTCTTGCTCCATCACTCTAGTCTTCTCCTCTACAAACGTTCTTTCCTGCAACCACGTCTTGTCAAATTTCAAGTAGTAAATTTCAAAAGTGCTGAAATATTTTAAAAGTTTACCTGATAGTAACGTGAGGATTGCTGCTGCTGCAATATTTCTCGACATTCTGTAAAACATGGTGATCATGGCCTTCAGACACTTCCACAGATCCACCGCATGTAGAATTTAGAAATATCCTTGGAAATAAAAAAATAAATCGATCTTTATTTTTTATCTTACTGAATACTAACAGCATTAATCAGCCTGTTCCTCCTTCACTCGTACTGCACTCGTAAGCCGCGATGAGCTTCTTTATGATACTAGAGACACGGAAGTTGAGTAGATCACTTACCACAGCACTGCGCTTTCACATCACATTATCTTTCTCTTTTCTGTTTCCTTCTTCTCAAGAGACATTCAAGTATGATTAACGCCCATATCTTACTCTACATTCCTTTATTCTGTGCTTTAAAAAAAATATCTCTTTATCTTAATTTCTTTGTCTAAACCTAGTTACAAAATGTACTGTGCCCTGATTTTAGTTTCTGCTTCTCTTTTATTTCATCTGGTATGACTGTGTGTCTGTCTCTGTTCCTTCAAAAGGCTGTGAGCGCTGACTAGTCAGGTTTCAGTTTGTTTGAGTTTAAAACAAATATGCCAGTCACTGCAAAATGATAAATAAAGATAAATAAATCCAAAAAATAAAGCTTGATGAGAGTAGGGCTGGAGGACGAATGTGCTGTGATGTTTTTTGACGGAGAAAAACAGCGCTGTCATGGAGACGGTGATGGACTACCCAAGTGACTTCAGTTATCAGAAGCTACAATTTTATTCAAAACACTAACACTGTAGCTTTTGAAGAATATCTGACACCTCAAAACAAGAAAACAAGCAATCACATTAAACCGGTCGAAGCTCTGAATACGAACAACTTTACTCCTAAAACATCAGCATAAATCGCATAATTATTGATAAGTTACTATGATTTTATACACGAATTGTGCCGTCAAGTTTAAATCACTTATTTATTTCAATTACACACAAATTCAAGGAACGTTTTTGTGAAACTCAGTTGCTTGATAATAATGAATTGAAGGAAAAGCGTTGCAGTGGCTGAGCTGCATTACTGGAAGCGTTGCAGTGGCTGAGCTGCATTACTGGAAGATTCAGCACATACTGTGATTAGGAGACATGCTTTTACAGTTTAGTTTCCATTTTGTCTTTTTTTTTTTTGCTTTCTGTGAGTTTTGCCTTTTATTTATTCATGTGGGTGGGGCTAAAAGTAAATCAGATGTGCCACATATGCACTTTTTTATGCACTAATTTATGGCTGATGAGTACAAAGAAAACCAGCAAGACTTTTTGTAAATCTGGTGAGAATTTTTAGTTTGCTTTGGCCTACAAAAACATTTACACACAACTTTACTAAAAGAAAAATGAAGAAAATGTAGGTTTTGATTTTATGAGGGAGTTTGTGTTGGAGTTAAGGCAGGTTGCATTGTCTTACAATCAAATTTGGTCCCTTCCAATATGGCAGATGTATTGATGTATCACAGTAGCTAACAACAGCAGCTAGTGCAACATCTACCTTTTTTCCATATATATGTTACAATGAGCAGAGAAAATATTTGTTTCTGATGTATACCATTTTTGAAGGAAATGATGATAAGTTCATTATGAACTTTACTCACTTGTTCTCAGGCTCTGGTGATCACTCCCGCTGATTTCACTACTTGAGTTGCAACAGGCACCGCACACTCTGCAATCCCTCATCCTTTTCTTGAAGATCCTGGAGGGAGTGAGAGAGAAAGGACAAACAGATATAGACAGACAGAGAGGGAGAACATGTTTGCTGAATTAATACACATGTATTCCACACACACACCCACACACACCTGACGGGGGTCTACCTATAGGAGATTTGTCCATCGCTCGAGATCAATCTGGGACTGCAGTGATTTCTGCAGGATGAGAGAAGAGAAACAGCAGAAACACCGAAAATGATAAAGCTAAAATACCATCAACATTATAGCAAAACAGCCTTGACATATTATTCACTTCATCATTATTTAAATGAGATCATCATACTTTTTTTAATGTTGTAAAATTGCAGGAATAGTCTATTTACAAATTGACCTAAGGTTAGAGTGGCACTATATTATCCTCTACATCGCTTCCAGCTTTATAACACTATTAAACACTAGTGTTCAGGATCTATCCAGGATATAAACTGGCTCTAGACAATTCAAAATAAAGCAGAAGATTCTAAATGTTTACAGAAACAGTATTACTGAAACTCCTAGAGGATATAGTCCACTACACACCCATTGCTTCACACTCATACAGGGAGCAGGAAGTCTATCATGAACTTCTGTTATTTTCACATCCATTTTTTGGACTGGTGTGTGTGTGTGTGTGTGTGTGTGTGTGTGTGATATACGTACCTTTGTCTTGAATTGCTGCTTTCTGTTGCTTTGAAGCATTGAGATACTCGCGCTCTCTGTGTTTGTGAAATTTTGAGTCTTGGAATGGTACAATGGAACAGTAGCCGTGAGCCACACCTCTGATGTCATAATTATCGGGCTGCTGTCATAATAATTTTGTGATGTCATAATTATTGGGGGGGGGGGGGGGTCACTGCTCATGGCACCCAATTCATCATATTAAAGTCTTTAAAAGGGACCACTTTGACTTTGTCTTCAGTGCTTTGTTTTATGGACATAATGCTGCTATTGAAATATCAGGCCAATGATTTTTAATGTATTGAGATTTGGATTAAATCCATTCAAAAAGTGACCAGTTAATGAGGATAAAAACAATAGGGACTCAGAAATAAATATGGCTGCAATTTTAACCACTGTGCCAATAAAAAAAAAATTGTTTTAAAAATCGGACCCTTTGCTTATACTTCACAGACCCTGAGGCTTCCCGGACCCCAGTTTGAGAACCACAGTTTTACACGAGCATGTTGAACTGATCACTATGTGAAGTTTCCAGTCTGAAGTCGACTTTTAAAAAAGACTATTTTTACATCGCTGTTTATTATTTTTGCTAATAAAATCTTCCTTATATACACATTACGTACCATTTAACTTTGTTTACTTGCACTTATTAGATTGATGTATTTCTGAATGGAGTTTGCCGCAGCCACTCTTTTTTATTTCAAACATGACACTTTTCAGAATGAGGAGGATTGTGTCAACTAGTGGGAAGTGAGTAATCTGAGAAGTGGGAAGTGAGTAAAACTGAGATGCTTTAACACTGAGAGGACTCTTACTACACCCTGATTGTTTCATCCATGAGAAATCACTAGTTTATTACACTGGTGCATTTGTTTATGTGTATGCTAAACACGTTTTTATTCTATGATTAAAGGTTTTCAGGAGAAATGAATTCCAAGAGGACAGGACAGGTAATGGGGTTGCCAGATTGGGGAAGTTTAAAAATGCTCATCGGCCACCAAGATCTTGTTTTATTAGCAAGTAATCAGAATGACATCTAATAAAGTGCAGACAGTGTGTCTATGATGTACAGAAACATTTCTACTGTAAAAAAAAAAAAAGGTCTGGAGAGTGAAAGGGGGATTATGGAGCAGTTAAAAGTCACTAACCAAAGTTATCATTCTCCAGTGAAAAGAACGTCTGGAATGCAGCATAAATAAAAAATAATTATTGTTCTGGTGAAAGAGAGGTGGCTGTCACAATGGACCTGCCTTAAGAGCAGAATAACAGCTGTGGCTTAGCCAGGAATTATTGTCATGAGGATGTATACTAAATAAAAATCAGTGCATGATCTGTGCAGTTAAATCGATGTGTGACACGCTCATGCATTTTGTGTGGATGCCAGAAATCCCACCATCTACTGTTGGTCTTAGGAAATGCACTTATTTAATTCAGTCTGATGATTAAACGAGTAATAATGTGCCATTTTAGAGTTATCTATCTATCTATCTATCTATTTATTTATTTATTTGACTTGCATCAAGAGTTAAAGCAGGTCCTTGACCATAGTTTTAGGTTCCTAGTTTTAGGATTTCATAGAACGCTATAACGCGAAATACATAATACAGCAACAAGGAGCACCATAAGATTTCTTTTTTTTTTTTTTTTTTAAAAACTTCTTTTCAAAAACTTTCCATTCATCCAAGCTTTTAAGTCTTTACCACAATTTGATGTTTTGCTTAGCTGTATTGCTAAACCTGACCACACTCATAACTATCACTGCACCTCCTCAGTGTAATAGTTAAAGCCAGTGTTATATGTGTGACCTTCATGTCCTAAAGGCCGGATCTAAATTAAGCAGAATAACAGGCTTAAAACAATCCTTGTAGGACACAATACTGAACTTTTCTACACTTAGAAGAGTCTCCTTTTACACTAACATTCTGTAAAAAGCCTGTCTACCTAAGCCAATGGTATTTGGTTGTAATGGGAGAAGGACCTGATAGCATCATTTTCCAGGAAGCTTTGTCATTCATATGAAGGAACACAATTTATTGTTTCTTATTGGTTTCTTTATTCCTATGCTCTGAAGCCTTAATCATTAAGCTTTTCAGAATTATTACTGAAACATAGTAAAAGTTTTAATATGACGAAAATACTTATAGCCCACTGCAGAACCTAGGATTTGTTTCATTTGTTTACATTGTTAATGTGAATGCTTTAATAAAAATAATAAGAAGAAGAATAATTAAGGGCTGTTCTGCCCTTCTCTCATTATTTCAGTGCACTGGGTAAGTGTACTGGGGTAGAAGGTAGGGAAGGTAGGGACTACATTTAGTCTGCGTTTAGAACTACAGATTATTTTGGACTACAAACCCCATTATCCCAGGCACTATAAAGAGGAAATAGAAGTGGTCAGGCTTCCTCTTTGTGGTGCCATGTGGCCTGTGGGAGGTAAGAGTTGTGATCCATTGTGGTTATGGTGAGCTTGTCGAATTAATTCTGTTTTAGTGTCTTCACGGGACAAATGTTGATTGGCGCCTCAAAGAATTAAGCAAGTTTATTTACAGGTACTTATTGTGTTTTAATTATTAAAGTACTTTTTTTTTAAGCTTTTTTATATTGGAGTATTTTATGCTTTCTGTTGTATGCAATTTGGTTTTATAAGTTTTAATTGTTTTAATCATTGTAAATACAAAGCAATCAGGAAGTATATTTTCTTTTTACAGATGATGCATGATTGCCGTTTACTTTTATTGAGAACTTTAGTGGCTTACTGGGTTGTTATAAGACATGACTTGAATGTGGTGAATTAGGGTGTTTTGTTTTGAAGTGTTGGATGATTGGCTCGATTGTGATATTGTGTTTTCTATTTTGTTTGTCTTTTTTTGGTTTTGTTTCTGACTTGCAGGTTACAACAGAGGTCTGGTCCTATAATGGGTGGCTGGATGTCTTTGGTGAGTTGAGGGATAAGGTGTAACGCTGTAGCATGCAAAGACATGCTGTACAATTGTGTGCTTTCAACTTTGTGGTAACAGTTTCAGGGAGAACCACATACGGGTGCGATGGTCAGCTGTCCACATACTTTAGGCCATATAGTGTGCTATGTAGACAGCTTTGTACCTCTTTTTAATTTGCTCTGTAAATAAACGTTTATTATGATATTGGAATTTCTGTACAGAATTCAGTCCTACAAAAGGTTTCAAGCTCAGTTTTATTCTTGTACATAGAAAAAATTTAAAACATTTTTTCAGTAACAGATCAGGCAAAGTAGGATCCAACTTAACGAAGCAAGGAATACCAATCTTCATTACCAATTATCATTATCCAGCTCACAAGATATGAAATTGACAAATATTGGATCAGAACAAAGTCTCCAAATGTTTAAATAACTGAAAAATAAAGACATTAACAACAAGGAATTTAGTCAGCAGAACAGAAGTGACTGAATTAATCGGTGATTATTTCCCCACCGACGTTGGCGTGAACAGAGATCAGTCGAGAGAAGAGACGATGATGAGGGAAAAGCCATAGAGCTATATCAAGTAGAAAATGTAAAAAATCTGAGCACGTAAAGGGTCTTCCCAAGCCTTCACACACTGTGTGTGTGTATATAATATATTAAATGTGCAAAAAGACAATTGAGAAACTAAAGGAGCTGCTTGAATAATGACACTTGCATAAGAAGAAAAATATCTTGTTGTGACGTCTTAATGCTGTTTAACTGTAATCCTCAAATCTAATCCTAAAATTCTCACACTGCATCCTTCCTGTGCTGTTCATGATGCTGAATGTGAAGTCTCTAAGCAAACGCAACTGTTAGTTATCATTCTCCAGTTCTGGAGTACTTCTCCTGGAGTACTTCTCCTGGAGTACTTCTCCTGGAGTACTTCTCCTTGCTGAGTCGAGTAGCCACACCCTGAGGAAAAAAAAACATCACATTATATACTGTCACTTCTGTAAAATGCAGAAAAAAACCCCCAAAATATCTTATACATTTTACAGTGTTGGTTTACATGGGGTTAAAGTACGTAGACACACACAGACACACACAGACACACACAGACACACACAGACACACACAGACACACACAGACACACACAGACACA
>CM074998.1:14957697-14970877 GCA_037576825.1 Pangasius krempfi
CTGGAGAATAGGGAGGGAGAACGGATATACACATACACAAGAGATATAAAACAACCCGTAACTCACGGGTTGTAACACCCCCCCACACAAGTGTGAACCTACCCCGAGGTTCACCATCAATCAATAAATCTATATTACCTTGGGTACTAGCAGCGAGATAGAGTGTCAGCCACTCTGAAGACCACTTAAACACGACACTCTTGCGTAACAAACTAGTAAGGGGTAAAACCACATCAGAAAAGTTTTTACAGGAACAACGATAATATCCAGCCATGCCCAGGAACCGTCTGAGGTCTCGTCTGGTCTTAGGAACAGGAAATGCACAAATGGCTTGAATTTTAGCATCTAAGGGTTTCACCATACCTTGCCCTACCATTTTACCAAGATACGAGAACACCCCCTTGCCAAATTCACACTTGTCCAAATTCAATACCAAGGAAGCCTCAGAGAGGCGTCTAAACACCAACTCAAGAAGTCTCAGATGCTGTTCCCATGTGTCAGAGTACACCACCACATCATCAAGGTAAACAGCACAATTCAGAATGTCCCCCAATACACAATTCATGAGCCTCTGAAAGGTGGAGGGGGCATTTCAGAGACCAAACGCCATAACAATATACTGGAGGAAGTTGTCTGGAGTAGCAAAAGCAGAAATTTCAGATGCTCTTAGAGTGAGGGGAACCTGCCAGTAACCCTTTAAAAGGTCCAGTTTTCTAGTAAACCTGGCTGCACCAACACAATCTACACAGTCTTCCATTCGAGGAAGTGGAAATGAGTCAGGTTTCGTGATAGCACTTACTTTTCTATAATCAGTGCAAAATCGAAATGATCCGTCCGCTTTGGGCACTAAAATACATGAACACCAAGGACTCACACTATGGACAGCTAACCCATGTTTCAGCAAATACTCAGTTTCTTGCTTCATTATAGCTCGCTTAGCTGGGGTTGCCCTATACGGGTGCTGCCTAATAGGGGAATGATCACCAATGTCAATATCATGCTCTATCAACGTGGTGCGAGATGGGACATCGGCAAACAACCCAGCAAATCTGGTAATCAGAGTTGTGATATCCTCCTGGAAAGACATGGGTAAGTCAACCAATTTCTCAGGCAACTGCTTCAAAACTTCAGAGTTTGCTAGGTGAACAGAAGACACACAATTCCTACCGAGATGTAGGCCGTCTATCTCTGGTGAGTATTCTGAAAGTGTAACATTTTCCCCAGTCAGAGCCAACACTGGAACCACTGGCAAAACTGGCTCTGAGCTAGGAGTTGAGACACGAGCATGATATTTCTTTAACAAATTTATGTGGCAAATACGAGTCTTATTATTTCCGGTTAGGTGTGCTGATAACATAATCAGTGGGGCTGAGTTTTTGCTTAACTTCATAAGGCCCAACAAATCTGGTCTGGAGTGAAGAACCTGGCACTGGCAATAATGCCAAAACTTGATCTCCAACACAAAATGAGCGGGGAACTACCTTACGGTCGAACCTCTCCTTCATTTCCTCCTGAGAGGAGCTTAACATCTTCCGTGCAGTGTCTCTCGCCATCTTTAACCGCTCACGAAGAGCACAAACATATGACAAAATGGGCCTCTCTCCGGGATCTTTTACTGAATAATAACTGTCTTAATCAGCCTGTTCAGCCTTCACTGCACTTGTAAGCGGTGATGAGCTTCTTTACGAAAAGACGCGTCAGACGAGTAGTGCACTTAACACAGCAATGTGGTTACTACACCACCATGAGTAGCTTAGTCTCTTGCTTTTTTTTTTTTTTAAAAACGTCAGAAGACAAGAAGTTTTTGTCAGTAGTGTCTGCGATTGTGCCCTGCAATGGGTTGGCACCCCATCCAGGGCCTCCCCTGTCTTGTAACCAAACTCAGCTGTTATCATTCTCCAGTTCTGGAGTACTTCTCACTGAGTCGAGTCGCCACATCCAGAAAATAAAACACACATCTTACACTATGACAAACACACACTTACTCTCAGAGAACCTGGCTGTAGTTTTGTGTATCTGAATGTCACTTCTGTAAAAATGCATGCACACACACACACACACACACACACACACACACACACACACACACACACACACACACACACCAGAAGCACAAATTAAAATAGTTCATGCACTGACCAGCATGGGTGTAACCACACTTTTAACTACTGCTGCTGTTCTCAGTCACACATAGTGAGTGAGCCAGTGGTGTGTGAAAATAAGTGTGAAAATGACAAAGGAAGCATAACTCAGTTTGAGAGCGCTCAAAAACTTCACACAGATAAAGAAGGGTACAGAATGATATTGTATTATATAATACATTAATAATATAATATAATGATTTGATAATGTAAAAAATATTAAAATATACTTAATATTTGTAAGTTTTAATAGATTTCGCAGTAGTTTCTTGCTCCATCACTCTCGTCTACAATTCTACAAATGTTCTTTCCTGCAACCACATCTTGTCAATTTTATTAAAAATACTTCCAAACACACAGACATGTTTAGGGCTTTTCTGAACTGTTGCAGTAGTGACACAACAGCACCGAAAAACAGAAGAAAGAGCTGAAATATTTTTAAAGGTTTACCTGTCAGTAACATGAGGATTGCTGCTACTGAAATATTTCTTGATAGACTGTAAATCTTCAGACAGCCGACACTTGAAGATCCACCAAATGTATATTGGCCAAAAATATCCACAAGGAAAAAAAAAACTTTTACTGAATAGTAACTGTCTTAATCGGCCTGTTCGGCCTTCACTGCACTTGCAAGCGGTGATGAGCTTCTTTATGATACTAGCAGAAAAGACACGGAAGCACGGAAGATTACCACAGCAATGTGGTTAACACACCACCATGATAATCTTAGTCTCTTCCTCTTTCTTTCTTTTTTTTTTTTTTTTTTTTTTTACATGAGAAGACATTCAAGTCTGATTAAAATCACATTCTTATTCTATATTTAATTCTTTTGTGCTTTAAAAATGATCTTAATTTCAATTTCCATATCACGTTAAAGAGGGGGCCACGGTGGCACGTTTGCCTCGCACCTTCAGGGTTTTCCTCTGGGTACTCCTGTTTCCTCCCCCAGTCCAAAGACATGCATTGTAGGCTGATTGGCATCTCTGTCAGTAGATCTCAATTGTCAGTAGTGTGCGCGATTGTGCCCTGCAATGGGTTGGCACCCCATCCAGGGCCTCCCCTGCCTTATAACCAAACTCAGCTGTTAGTTACGATTCTCTAGTTCTGGAGTACTTCTCACTGAGTCAAGTAGCCACATCTAGAAAATGAAACACGTGTTACACTATGACAAACACACACCTACACTACACACTTACTCTCAAAGAATATGGTTGCAGGTTTGTGTATCTGAATGTATCACTTCTGTTAAATGCACACACACACAGTAACGTCAGGTCAGATCATGTCTTCTCACCAGCAGAAGTGTACTTTGTTTACTTCTCATGCTGTGTGCAGCCATGTTGATTTCACTCCATAAACAGGGAAGGAACTCGTAGGTGAGAATACTACCACAAGTTGAGGAGTAGGAATTTCAAGTTGAGGGGGTGTTTTCTTTGGATTTTACTGGTTGGAGGTTGGAAATTGCAAGTAGTGACCTCAAGTGGAATGCAACCTCGAGTCACCTTGAGTCGAATGCAGAAGTACAATGTGAATTCTTGCCTCATTCATCGTGTGTAAGTTCTGAGCATTTGATCTAGTGTTTGCCTATTTGAGTATCTGGACCATTGCTTCATTTTCTTGATTACTCATTTGGATTTGCCCTGATTGTGTATAACCTTTTTAGCCTGGCCTTTCCAATCTGATTTTTTGGATTGTGGGATTGGTTATTTTATTAATTATTACACACATGGAGCCTCAGACTTGTCAGTCCTGGGTTTTACATACAGGGTGCAATTTATAAAAAAAAAAAATACATAAGTGAGTGGATCCTTTAATTTTTTTTATTTCCACAGTGGAGTTTTACTGACACTGTTATGAGTCTTGCTAAATTGCTCCATCTCCGTTTGGTCTTAGGAAATGCATTATTCATTTCAGTCTGATGAGGCAGGGGTAAAATTGATCCTCAGCAGTGATAAAATAAATGATCAGAGTGGGATATCAAAAGCAGAGGCAGGGAAATCCCCCTCATCCCCCCAGCAATTTGCATGCAGGTTACATACATGCACACACAGAAAGACTATACATACTCGCAGAGTGTCATAATCCGGGGACATAGTCATGGGGTTCAGTGTTGTGTATGTGTTATCTCCAGGCGTTGGAACACTGTGATGGAAATGAAGAGAAAACTTCTTTAGCATTTATTCAATAACAGCTTTATAGGAACTTTATGTAGAGCTTGAAGAAGATAAAAAGTGAAACGTTCTCTCAGTATCTGAATGTCTCTCTCTGCTCTTCTCTGCCTCCTATTCACACAAATGACATAAAAACGTGGCTGTACAATCTGTTCCTGCTTCATTCAGCTAATGCTCAACACTGGATTACATTTATGGTACAGATTCATTGTAATGATGAAAGAATTCAGTCACTCACTCAATGCACAGAACAACAGTAAGAAGAGAGAGAAGCAGAGCAGGAACGAGTGCAGCGGCTCCCCATACGGCATGCAACTTCCACACCTCAGCTGAGTGAAACAGATCAGTTCCTGTTATCACTTCCATTATAACAGCCACAAACAGCCATTCACTCACCAGCATCTCTTTTTCTGAATAAAACATGCTGATTCAGCAGTTATTTTAAAGCCTGAAACTTACCTAAAATGTCCAGATGTGTGGGCAGTGCAGCAGTACAGGACTTATTTCAAGATTTTTATTTGTCACATACACAGTTATATACTGTATATAACTTGCATTGAAATGAAAACTTGGCTTACTCCTCCTTAGACTGTGCATTTAAGTAACTAAATTAAAAATAAGAAATGAATAAGAAATATGAACAATATGTACAAAAACTTCTTGTTCTTCTTCTTCTTTCAGCTGCTCCCGTTCAGGTTCTCCACAGGGGATAACTGGTCTGCATATTTGTTTCGACACAGTGTAGCAAATTTCCAAGACAGACAAGGAACTGGGAAATGGGAAGCTGGGAAAGCACAAACATAAAACACGTGTGCATCTCTCTCTCTCTCTCTCTCCCGCTAGGCGTTTCCAGATGCTTCTTTATTACTCTCTCCCACTGAGTAGACAACTCAGTGCCAGGCGTGCATCCTCACAGCCTGAACCCTCCATCCTGCTCGACACACTGTTTTTATCCCGGATGCCCTTCCTGATGCGGCCCTCTCCAATTTTGCTGGGCTTGGGACCGGCAGGGGGAGTCCACTGTCTTGTGCCACCCCAAGGGTTGGGGTTGGTTCCCTGGCCGGGAATTGAACCCTGGAGGTGAGAGCACCGAGGCCTAACAACTAGTCCTCCGGGGACACAATGTGCAAAAAACAGTAATGTACAAATATTCAGTTATGTTACGTGCAGTGACAATACAAAGTGCTGCGTGCAGAGTGACAAGTCTGTCGAGTCTTTATGTAGTCCTAAGGCATGGTGCACATGTCTGTGTTGAGGAGTCTGTTGGCCTGAGGGAAGAAGGTCTTCCAAAGACTCTCAGTTTTAGCCATCAGACTACGGAAGCACTTGTCTGATTGCAGCAGGCTGAACAGACAGTAGCGGGGTGGGTGGAGCTATGCGCAAAGCGCACCACTCTCTGCAGAGCTTTGCGCTCCTGGGTTGAACAGTTTCCGTAACACTGAGATGCACTGAGTCAGTAAACTTTCTATAGTTGCAGTATAGAACTTTTTCAAGATAACTAGGGAGACGCTGAATTTCCTCAGCAAGCTCAAATGCTCAAAGGTACAACCATTGTCTGGCTTTGTTCACCTGAGCTTGGATGTAATGATTCCAGATCAGGTCCTCAGAGATGTGTACTCCAAGGTACCTGAAGCTGCTCACTCTCTCCACAGGGGTCCCGCCAATCTTGACTGGGGTGCAGTTCCAGTGCTGCCTTTTGAAGTCCACAACCAGCTCCTTGGTTTTGCTGCCTTTCAGAGAGACAGATAGCCTGGCACCAAGCTATTAGTTTCTCCACCTCCTCAAGGTAGGTAGCCTCGGGCTGTTGGACATGAAGCCCATAACCAGAGTGTCATCAGTAAACTTGACGTGAGGAGTGGAGCCATGAGAGGGGACACAATGATGTGTGTAGATGCTGCAATTCTGGCCTGTTGTCAGCAGTGTGTCTGCAGCTGCTCTCTGCTTAAACCAGTAGTAGGTGAGAACTGGAGGGTTTGCATCACTGCTATAAAGTCACTGAATCCCCTTCCACTGTCTCTCCAGAGGAAATAACCACAGCTCTGGTGTTTTAGGGGAATCTGATTAGACATAAAATACCTGAATCAGCTGATGTCTGTTCAGGATCAGCATTTGATACAGATATAGATGTACCATGATCGAGGAGAGTAAAATCCACACTTACGCACTGTAGAGGAGGAGACAGAGGAGACTGTCATGGCCTTCAACAGCACAGCTGTAACGGACCTCACCACTAACTGCAGCTAGAGAGCAGGAGGCAGATTTACAGTCAGACACACGCTGTCCGTTCTTGTACCAGATGTAAGTGGGGTTGTTAGACAGAGTGCAGCTCAGTGTTACACAGACACAGCACAAATTAAAATAGTTCATGCACTGACCAGTGTAACCACAGTATTACCCATTGCTGCTGCTGTTCTCGGTCACTTATAGCGAGTGAACCAGTGATGAGTGGAAATGATGATAGAAACAGAACTCAATATGAAACAGTTCATAGAATTTACAGTGAAAATAAACTCATACAATGATAGTATATTATAAAATACTTGTGTTTTTTTTTATATGTAAATTTAAATAATTTATTTTGGTTGCTGGTCTAACTCTTTTCTTTTGCTCCATACATCCAACAAATGTTCTTGCCTGCAGCCAAATCTTGTCAAATTTATAAAAATACTTCCAAACACACAGCTTTGTTTAGAGCTTTTCTGACCTGCTGCAATAGTGACACAACAGCACAGAAAAACAGTAGAAAGTGCTGAAATATTTCTAAAAAAATTACCTGTCAATATCATGAGGATTACTGCTACGGAAATATTTCTTGACATTCTGTAAACCATGGTGGCATAAGCCTTCAGACAGCTGACACTTGAAGATCCACTATGTGTAGAATTAAGAAATATCCTTGGAAATAAAAAATAAATCTATCTTAATTTTTATCTTAATGAATAGTAACTGCCTTAACCAGCCCGTTCCTCATGCACACCATTAAAATTAGATGAAAAAGATTTCTAAAAATCATACCGGTCTCTAAATATTTGTTCTTTCCTATGCGCAGCATGTGCTAAATTTTCCAGTCTGCCTTTTGCTCCATCTCGTCTCTGTACAGCCCAGACATCACCCTCCTTTTATACTGCAGCACTTCTGCTTAATTGAACGATTGGTCTTATTTGTCTGAAAATGGATTTGGAGTAGCTTGCTGTCTTTATAATATTTCATATTTTTAATATCATTAAAATGAAACAATGATACGAAAAGTATTTGATTTGTGTGTAATTGAAATAAATAAGCTACTTAAACATCACAGCATCATCTGTACAATGAAATGCAGTAACTGCTTTGCAAATTATTTGATTTGAAGCCGATCAGTCGAGGTGTACAGTGTCTTGTGTAAATTTACACACACTCACGAAAAGTGTCATTTTTTTTCAAAATTACGGGATTTTCATAAATATGAATATTTACTGTGTAAATGTTCATACAAACAATTTAAGAATAAATCCATTTGTATCCAGCTTTATAAATGAGGCCCACCGTTAACAAGAAAATCCAAGCAGGCAGAGTGAAACAAATTCATTTTGCCACAGATAGAGAATCATAGAGAATGTCAGTGGATTGTGCAACTTGATGCTAACAGTATAAATAATAAAAATGTCTGGCTTGAACTGATATTTAACTGCGATGTACAGAAATGTTTGGATTTATAATCAGCAGCTGAGTGTATAAGCTTATTCAAACTGGCATGACAGTCAGACACTCTACCAGTGAACCACAAGGGAAGGTGGTGCATGTGATTGCAGAGACGGATGCAAACAGGTTGAAAGTTCAAAGAATTTAATGTAGTCCAAAAATGCAAAAACAAGAAACGAAGGTCATACAAAGTTCAGTAGGAAAATCCAAAGAAATAATCCAACATATAATTCACAGTTCAAAATTCTCCTCCCAGAGGTAAGCCAACAAAACTAGATCTCAAAAATCTCAAAAAGGGTTTCAATAATAACAGGCAAAAAACAGAGTAACTTACTTAGGACAGGGCTGTCCTAGCAACACTAAACACCAAGCGAGGAAACGATGGAAGAGGAAAACTTAAATACACATGGGGAAATGGGACACAGGTGGCAGCAATGAGACAATTAACAGACAGCGGGGAAAACAACTTGGGAAACAGTGGGGGCCTCTAGTGGCTAAAGCAGAACATAACCTGACAGGATCCCCCCTTCCAGGAACGGCTCCTGACATTTCCCCTAGGACAATCGGGTTGGCGAGAGTGAAACTCCCTGATTAACGCTGGGTCCAGGATGTCCCGGGTGTGAACCCAGGAGCGGTCTTCCAGCCCATAGCCTTCCCAGTCCACCAGATACTGAAGGGATCCCCCGCAGCTGTAGGGATGTCCAATATCCGAAAGACTGTGTAAAGTGTAAACCAGATGATCCGAGGCAGAGGGGGTGGTGTACCTGCCAAAGAAAAGGGACAAGAGACGACAGGTTTGAGAAGAGAGACATGAACCGTGGGGTTAATTCTCAAGGATCTAGGTAACTGTAAATGGCAAGTGACTGGGTTTACACTTCTAGACACCTTAGAGAGCCAAACCCTCTTAGCCGGATGCAGCAGAGTGGGAGCTGGTCTGCGATGATGGTTTGCCTGTCGATGGTACTGCTGGGAGACCTGGGAGAAGCTTGCGTGGAACCTCACTGCAGGTCTGGCAGCAGTGGCCAACAAATTGCTATACAGAAGGGACCCCAACCTCAGCGTCTTGATCCGGAAACAGCAGCGGCACGAACCCGAACTGGTACTTGAAAGGGGACATTCTAGTGGCCAAGGAGTAGGGTGTTAGACTCCAGATCCTGGTGTAGCCTCTCTGTTTGCCCATTGTACTCTGGCTGGAAACCCGAAGATAGGCTTACCGTCATCTCCATTAATTGACAGAAGGCACGTCGGAATTGAGAGAAGAACCGAGGACCATGGTCAGTAACAATGTCCTGTGGCATACCAAAAACTCTTAATTCGAAGACTTAATTCGATGGTTTCTTTGGCTGTGGGTAGCTTAGGCAGGGGAATGAATCTGCACGCCTCTGAAAAATCTGTCAATGGTCACAAGGGTGGAGGTGTTGCATTGAGATGGTAGAGTCCTGTGATGAAGTCCATTGAGAGGTGTGACCAGGATCGTCATGGGGTGGAGAGTGGGTGGTGCAACCCCTGAGGTGACCGATGTGGGACTTTCCCTTAGTTGCATGTAGGGCAGGCTGCCACAAAGGGCTTGACATCTTCCTTGATGATTGTCCAACAAAACCATCTCTGGAGGAACTCAAGGGAGCCAGTAGCGCCCAGGTGACAGGTAAGCTATGAGGATAGACCTCACTGGAGAGCCTGGGAAGGAACAAATGCCAGTCTCCCCCTGGGTCAAGTTCTGGGTTATGAGCCTGTCTTACCATGGCTTCTATCTCCCGCCTAACAGGATCCACAATCTTGGAACTTGGACCAACAGGCATAGGCGGTTCTTCATGGTTGGTGGGCGAGTATACTCAAGACAGGCATTGGGCTTGAGGTTCATGGAGCCAGAATGGTAAGACAGGATACACTGAAACCTGTTGAAGAAGAAGGATGAACCACACTTGGCGAGGGCAGAGTCATTTGGCCTGCTGAAGGTACTCCGGGTTCTTACGGTCGATGAGTACTTGGAATGCATGCTGAGCCCCCTCGAGCCTATGTCTCCACTCCTCGAGTGAAGTTTGACAGCCTGCAATTCTCGGTCACATTCATAGTTCCTTTCAGTAGCTGTAAGGCGACGGGACAGGAAGGCGCAAGTATGTAATTTGTTGTCATCCCCCCCTCTGAGAGAGGACTGCACCAACCACCTCCAGCATGAAAGGTTTGTCAGGGTCGGGGAGATTCAAGATGGGGGCTGAGGTGAAACAGCATTTGAGCTTAGTGAATGTGAACCGGAGTTTTTGCTCTTGGTGAGGGCAGAGAGTGGGACTGCCACAGCGCTGAAGTTGCAAATGAACCGGCGATAAAAACTCGCAAAGCCGAGGAACCGCTGCACCTCCTTCACTGAAGTGAGAGCGGGCCAATCAGTGACCACTTGAAGCTTCCATGGTTCCATCTGAACATTACTGGGACTAACGATGAATCCCGGGAACTGTATCTGGCCCACGTGGAATTCACATTTCTCAGATTGCCTGAGATGGAGCCTCCCTGCAATTTGAAAGCAGTGGCCATAAGTGGCAAGGGATGGCGGTTCCAGAATATGATCTCATTAAGACCACAGTAATCTATGCATGGGCGAAGGCCACCATCTTTTTTGTCCATGAAGAAAAACCCTGCGAAAGCAGGGGAGGTGGAAGGTTGGTTGAAGCCAGCAGCGAGAGCTTCCTTGATTATATTCGTCCGTAGCTGTCCACTCAGGCTTAGAGAGGGAAAAGATTTGATCTCTGGGGGGACAGGTGCCTGGGAGCAGGTTGATGACCAGTCATATGGACGGTGTGGTGGTGGTAATGTGCTGACCCTCTGCTTGCTGAAGCCTGACTTGAGATCATGGTACTGGGTGGAAACTCAAGCTATGTCTAGGGGATATAGAGACTCAGGAATGGGTTCTGCATAACTTGGGAAGAGGCGGGTGGCATGACAGGTAGGGCCCCATTCAATGATGGTGGACCAGTTGATATGTAGTTTGTGATGAAGAAGCCAGGGGTAGCTGAGGATAACGGAATTCAGGGGACTCTACTAGATGGAACTTCAGCGCCTCCTGATGTTGGGATCTTCCATTCAGGGCTGTTATCACCTGAGGGGATGAGAGGGGTACAGAATCTGGAGGTTCTTGTCTAGGGAGGAGTCCATGAAGTTACCAGCCTCACCCAAATCTACCAACGCCTGGAAATTGTGTTGTCAGTTGTTCCAGGATAGCATGGCTGGTAGGTACAGTCCTGAATTAGAGGGTGGGAAGGGCTGGGTAACTCCCGTTACAGTCCTCCCCTGGCTGCACAGGACAGGGCTTTCCCTGGAAGCTCAGGACAAGCAGAACGAAAGTGCCCAAGCCGGCCGCAGTATAGACAGCACTTCTCTTTCATGTGGCAGTATTGCCCCACTGCATGGGTTTGGGGGGGGTTCTTGGGATGGCTATAAGCTCTCGAATCTCTCCACAGGAACTGGGTGACCTCATGCTTTGAGACTTGCAGGGGGCATGAAGGCAGCTTTGCAACCCTGCTCCCTCTCTCCGAGTCATTTGTTCAGATGAACTGCCAGTTCTCCGAGGGACTTAAGATTGTCTGTGGGTTTGCACATGGCAATTTCATCTTGGAGGGCCTCCGAGAAACACAACATGACAGGCTCATAGTTTCAGCCACTGCCGACATGGTGCGAAAATGGATGGCCACGCTGTAGCTGCATTGCTGAAGGTGTAGTAGTCACTTACATGCCTCATGACCACTGATGGGGTGGTTGAAGACCTGCTTGAACCCTCCACAAAGAACAGAAGGGACTCAGCTTCCCAGATGGCTGTAGCCCAGGAGAGGTCTCTTCCTGATGATTTATGCAAATTTGTCTCTGTCTGAAGGGAAAGACAATGGCTGCAGCTCAGATGTGAGAAAACACTTTGTGAGGGTCTCCCAAAACACAGTGTGGTGGAGGCAGACGGGGTCCAACAAGAGGAGCTGGCACCTGGGGAACTGGAAGTGGGACAGCAGAAAATGCTGAAATTGGTGCTTGAGCTGGGAGTAACTATCTGGACATCAGACAACATTTGTGGCACTGTACAAATGCTCTACCAGTGAGCCACTGGGGAAGGCAACAAACTGAACTGCAGAGATGAACTCAAACAAGGTGAAAGTGCAAAGAATTTAATGAAGTCCAAAAAACATGTAAAAATCCAAATACAGAAAGGCAAAAAAAGAGAAACAAATGTCATACACAAAGTTCAGTAGGAAAAATATACTTTAAGAGTAAAAGCAAAAATCTCAAAAAGGAAACAGGCAAAAAACAGAGAAACTTACACTTGACTCACAGGGCTGGCCTAGCAACACTGAACAACAAGGCAAGGAAACAGGGCAAACTAAATACACGGGGGAATGGGACACAGGTGGCAGCAATGAGACAATGAACAGACAGTGGGAAAACAACAGGGGAACAATGTGGGCCTCTAGTGGCCAAAACACAACACAAGTAGTTCGGAATTCTGACATCCCAACAGACTTCAGTTATCAGAAGCTAGGATTTTATTCAAAACACTAACACTGTGAAGAATATGATACCTCAAAACAAGAAAACAAGTTATCACATTTCACAGGTTGAAGCTGTGACATTTATCAAAATGAATATGGACAAATTTATTCCTAAAACATTCATAAAAGTAAATTTACTAATGTGAAGCTCGACTGATCAACTTCAATATAATTTTTATAATTGTATAATTGTTGAGGAGTTACTGTGATTTTATACACAGATTACGTTTACATTTAGATTTAAATCACATTTATTTTAGTTACAGACAAATTTAAGGAACATTTTGTGAATCTCAGTTGTTTGATAATAATAAATGGAAAGAAAAGCAAGCAAGAACCAATCCATGAATTTAAACAAATAAGACTAGTCATTCAATTAGGACAAAAGTAAAGGCACCCTATAAAAAGGAGGAAGCGTTAGTTTATGTCTAAGGAAGCTGAAGTGCTGCAGTGGCTGAACTGCATTACTGGAAGATTCAGCACATACTGTGGTTAGGAGACACACTTTCACAGTTTAGTTTCCTTTTTTTTTTTTTTTTTTTTTTTTTTTTTTTTTTTTTTTTTTTTTTTTTTTTTTTTTGTTTTTTTTTGTTTTTTTGTGTGTGTGTGTGTGTGTGTGTGTGTGTGTGTGTGTGTGTGTGTGTGTGTGTGTGTGTGTGTG
>CM074998.1:14977962-14991361 GCA_037576825.1 Pangasius krempfi
TACATATCACTCTGAGGTTACGGCTTGTGTGTTGCGTGGTTTTCTTTTATACATCTTTTGGGAGCATTTATACATTTTTTTCCTTCCATCTATTACCCCTGCCATTCCTCACGCTGTGCATCCCAACCCTAGACTGGGGGTCATAACAGTGCGCGTGTTGTTTTTTGTAGGTCTTAATGAAATTGTAAGGAGGAAACATTTTATTTTCTCGAGAAGGTAATTAAGTAAAAGTACAACTATTCAATTTCAGTAATATTCAAGTAAAGTATAAATATGCCAGATACTTATGTCTAGTAACAAAGTACAAATACTCAATATTTTTCACTGCTGCTTAGGGAAAATCCCTATCAGTGGTAAGGAAAAGGGAGTTTCACAGGCATTTCTCTTTCCCTACGTATAAATTAAGGTACGCAGAATGTAAAGGAGCGTTCCACTATTCCCATTACATCTAAACCACAGATACTCAATGCAATTTTATTTGTATAGTGCTTTTAAAAATAGACATTGTCACAGAGCTGCTTTACAGAAATCCGTGTGTAGATTTAGGTCTCTAAAAAACCTTAAGAGGAATCAGACTCCAAAAGGACACCCAATGATGATATCACGTAACACGATATAGGTTGTTGGTTTTTTTATCCACCTGTTGAATTTTTTATTCTAATGGATCAGACATTGTTGATTCATTTTCTGTAACAGCAGCTCTGACATTATTTTCTGCTGTCGTGCAAATCACAGGTTTATATTAATGCGCTTGTTCTAGTGCATTTTTGTAATGGGGTATATGAGAAAGAAGCTCAATGTGAGCTAAAAGCATTTAAGGATGAAGATTGGGCCACATTTTCTATGATGTCTAACCAGAGCTACATTTAGACTCGAGGACGCAGCACACAAACCATGAACAGCGATTGCCTCATATTTTCCTTTCCTTTCCTTTCACGACTGGTTTTGCAATTTTTTTTTTGCGTGGTTCAACAAATGAAACTGAAAATGGACTGGATCTCGATGTACTTATGTACTGTTTACAATAAATACAGACACTACAATAAATGCTATATTCTAAATGTTCAATACTAAAATTAAAATCATGTGTGTAAGGTTTTTTGTTTTGTTGTTTAACTTCATGCCTAAGCTCACTGAAAGAGTGGGAAACTAACTTTTTCTATTTCATCACCCACTTACTTCCTGCCAATTACATGTTCACACCCCCACAAGACACACACACGCACACACACATGATCTTCACACCACTGTCCACTTCCACAAAATTAACTTTAACAAGAAGACCCGAAAGTTGGTAAGAAAGAGCTCTCTCTACTTTCAGGTTATTGTAAATGTAAAAGTCATCATGATGCCATATATCTGATTTCACAGAAATTATTATATAAAGACAGAACTCCTGTGCATGTTAATATAAATTATGTTTATAGCATTCTCTGTGTTTTTCAGGGCTCTACGTGGAACTATGGACGTTGAATCCAGAATGCTGCTGCTGCTGATCCTGTTGTTGAATATTACAGGTAGGGTTGCTATATTTGTCAGGTATTAAGATGAAACTGTCTCTGCTACATGGAATATGTCAACCGTGGGATATTTTTCAACGGGCCTAAACTATAGAACTCCACATACAAAGTCAACTTAATCAGACCTGAATAAAATGTACAGTAGGTGAACGGAAAGTGAATGGAAACAAAAATCACAACGTTGTCACAGACTCTAGGTTATCAAAAGTCCATAAACTATTACTACACTATTACTATATTTTCTAGACAGAGTAGCTTGTATCTGCATAGCCAGGAATTACATGACTTCAGGGGGTGATGAGGAAATATGAAATCTGCATTATTTTATAAGTAAGTGCTTGTATATTTGTGGTGGAAGCTAGTCAACAGTAGGAGCGGTGATGGCACAAATATTTTATTTAAACATTTAAGGCATGATTCACCGTCACTGCCATCAAAAACCTTTATGACGGCTACCCTGAAACTGATTAAAATTGTAAGATGTATGTACAGTACATAAGTAATTGCAGAAAAATGCCGTTTTATCTTGTAAACGAAGATCTTTGGTACGTCATCATCCATCACCTCGATATCCATGAGTGAGCCGGCTTTCACGCATGATCCTGATTCATTTTTATTTCTCGGTAAAATGTGATTGTAGACTAAGAGAAAAGTTCATTTGCTCATTTGAGGTTTAGGAGGTTAAAAGTGGCATAGTAAATCTGATGACTCTTTTGGCCTTTTATGAATATCAGCACTATTACAGCACAGTTACTGTGAAAATCGTGTTCTTTGACATTGAATGAGATTGTTTTGCACAGTAATTGTGCTATAATGGCGTTCATAAACTGTATATATGTAATAAGCTGTGCTCTGTGTGTGTTACATTAGCACCCATTTGGAACTGTAAAATGTTTCAGTAGTGTCTAAACCCAGAATAGACCTCGTAGATACACCACAGCTCCTGAGAGTGCTTATGCAATGCATAGTGGTATAATTTGTCATTATTCACCAGACATTACATAACAGGTGATTATTATTAGGGGTTCACAGAGATAATGATAATAAAACAAACATCCCAAAGTCTTCTATTCCTCTTATACCACAGCGCCTATAAACGGTCATTCCCTCACCAGCCTCTTTTTTGTTTTGAGCAAAGTTAGACAAAAAAACACAGCTTGTCACGTTACTGAGAAACCTCAAAGCCGCGTCGGAAACCATGATCTTGAAAGTGACAGCTTTAACTCTGACTATTACAAAGTGCACACTGATGACTTCTTCCAAAAATGCTAAATAAACATCTCCTCACTTAACACTTCACCTTGTCAACAATTACGCTCGTTTATAAAATCTGTTTACGTGGTGCGCCTGTGATACAAGTCCTGAAGGAACGATAACGTATTAGAATGGGTGCATTAATATAAAGCGGATTTAGCTTACAGCTGGCACTACTGTCAGAGCTGCTGTTAGAGACAAGTAATCAGATTTGGGAATTCAGCTACGCTGTGGTAAAAGTCTGATTAAAAGTCTGATCACAATAAGAAGCGTTTCTGTTTCTTAAAGGAAACTATGATCATTACAAATATGAAGCAGTTTTATTGTCTTTTAATATTTCATGTTAATATTTCAGTTTCAGTATCGGCTATCCAGGACGTGAAAGTGTCATGCCGTAATGAGAAGATCTGTGCTCTGAAGGAGTCGTCTGTGAACCTGAAGTGCTCGTACTCAAATATCAACATCACCACTGGCTTCTGGTTCAGCCTAAAGGACAAAGCTAAATGGAGGAAGGAGGAACAGCCAGAGGACTTAGCTTTAGACTCAGACTATGCAGGACGTGTGAGCTACACAGAGATGACGAACTTCAGCTCGACTCTTACAATAACAGACCTGAGAGAGAGAGACTCGGGGGAATATCGCCTCATGTTCATTACAGATAAAGGAGAGAAATTTCTGAGCTCAGCTGGAGTTACTCTAACAGTTACAGGTAACAGAGCAGCTAGTGTGTAATAACCTGTGCTGGTATACACGTCTGTTATACGCATTCACCTTTTACCTCATTTAGACCTGCAGGTGACCTCTCAGTGTAACACATCATAGTTTCTATAGTAACAGCTCAGTCAGAGGTACGGCAGATGATCCACATATACCGATTTCAAAAAAGTGTGAAATTGTTTATATGGTAAAATTTTCGAACGTTTATAGAAGCAGTGTTCAGTATCAGCACTTTGTAACCGCAGGTTTTCTACCAGAGAAAATCTTCAGGAAAGAGAAGTTAGCATTGTGCAATTTCTTTCTCGTCTTATTAACTTCAAGAGAGGCAAATGACTCAAAACATAAATATGTCGTTCAATCGTAACTGAAGGCAAATTGCTGTAAAATAAAAGGAATAATAGACTTTAGTGTTGTTATAGAACAGTAATCAATTTCATGATGGTAACAGACTCTTTGTAACAGACCCTTTATTACACCCTGCAGTTGATTAATGAAACGCCTTCAAGTGTTTTATTCCTTATTTAAGTGGGTAACACTTTACTGTTTTTTGAAGTGCTGTATAAAGACTAAACAGATTAGTAAAACGTCATTATACTGGAATGAAGGGTTTTTTTGGGGTTTTTTTTTTTAAACATGCTCAAGAACATTTCATTTATTTCATTTCTGTGTTAAGAAAAAAAATCATTTATTTGTCAAAAAGTAACAGTATACCCTGTAACAGTAACAGTTACCTCTGTACATGTGCTACATGTGTTTTCTCAGGTGATGAACAGAGCTCAACTGTGGTGTCGAATCTGCATGCTGTATGGGGAGTTGGTGCACTTCTTATTGTTGTTCCGTGCATTAAGTAAGTGACTGAATCTTTTCATCATGACAATGAATCTGTACCATAAACTTAATCCAGTGTTAAACATTAGCTAAATGAAGCAGCAACAGATTGTACAGCATTGATTTAATGTCATTTGTGAGAACAGGAGGAAGAGAGGAGCAGAGACAGACACAGACATTCAGGTACTGAGAGAACGTTTCACTTTGTGTCTTTATCTTCATCAAGCTCTACATAAAGTTCCTATAAAGCTGTTATTGAATAAATGCTAAAGACGTTTTCTCTTCATTTCTATCAGAGTGTTCCAACGCCTGGAGAGAACACATACACGACACTGAACCCCATGACTATGTCCCCAGATTATGACACTCTGCAAGTATGTATACAGTGTGTGTGTTTGTGTGTGTGTGTGTGTGTGTGTGTGTGTGTGTTTGTTTGTGGGTGTATTTAGTTCTCAAAACTCTCATTTTCCCCCCCAGAATGTTCAAGGCTCTGCCAGTGACAGTTACACAACTCTGAACCACGCAACCATGTCCTCTGACTATGATACGCTGAGGGTAAGTCTGTAGTGTGTGTGTATTTGTGTGTGTGTGTGTGTGTGTGTACGTGTGTGTTTTTATTGACAGAGACTACAAAGCACTTCTGTAAATCGCTCAGGATAAGGGCATCTGCTTTAAACTGGTGATTTAAAGATTTATTTATTGTATATTTATATACATAATCCATGTATAAAAGTGCAGTAGTCCATAATAATTATGATTTGAAGTTGATTGAGGTTTACATTAGTTAGTCTTTTTTAGTAAATTTACACACACTCAGGAGCATAAGTAGGATATGAACGATTTTCCCCAAATTATAGGATTTTCATCACTACTAAATTTCACGTGTGAATGCTTCTCTGAATAAATCTGGTCTTGTATTGTCTGTGTGTGTGTGTGTTTGTGTAAGAGGCAAAGAACTGCAACCCCCAAAAACCATTCCTGTAAACAAGCGTGTAGAATGTTTATTGAATGTTTATTTTATGTGACACATTCAGATGCTCGAAACCTGTAACCACGTCCTCTGAGAGTAAGTGTGTAGTCTGTGAATGTGTGTTTGTGCACAAGGGTGTTTGTTATAGTCTATAATGTGATAATGTGCGTTTGTTTTCAGGGTGTAGCTACTCGACTCAGTGAGGAGAAGTATCCCAAAGTACTCCAACTGAAGAATGAAAACTAACAGTTGCGTTTGGTTAGTGACTTTACATTCAGCATCATGAAGAGCACAGGAAGGATGCTCAGGGTGAGAGTTTTAGGATTAGAGTCGAGGATTAGAGTTAAACAGCATTAAGACGCCACAAAAAAACTAAATTCTCTCTTAAGTATGTGTCATTCATTTATGTTATTCAGGCAGCTCCTTTGGTTTCTCTGTTGTCATTCTGCACATTTAATATATTTTATACATATTGTATATAGCTCTACAGCTTTTCTTCACTGTCATCCCTTCCCTCTTTAACTGACCTCTTTTCATCTCTGGTCATGCTAAGATCAGATTTAATCAGTTAAATAATCACTGAATAAATCAGTTGATTCTGATCTGTTGGATAAATTTCTTACTTTCTTTTTTTATTCATTTAACTAAACATTTTTACAACTTTGTTTGCTGTCATCTGATCCAGTATTTGCCATTTTCATGTGTTGTAAACTGTAGTGAAAAGCTGGATAATAAGAATTCAATTATGTTGGATAAAATGTTTTTATGTACAAAAATAAAATTGTGCTTGTGAAATTTTACGTGACTGAACACTGTACACTGATTTAAAACCATAAAAAATGTTACACTTAAAACTTAAAAATACAGTACAAAATGTTTTATGTAATGTATAGAACAGGGTAGATCAGTGTAATATATTGTCAAAATATTATTAAAAGGAAATTAAGCAGAAAGAAAAATTAAATAAGTAAAAACATTTTCTGGCCCCAAATAAAAAAGGACATTCTTCATTTCATTTGTTCAAACTCTCATCAGAAGTGACTGAGATTTTCAAGATGATCACAGCACATAACACCACATGTTGGAATTGTAAAGGCTAATATTAATGATTTGCTGACTGACATATTGTCCAATTCTTCATCTACCTCACCTTTGCCGTTGAAGCTGAAGATCTTGAAGCTGATGCTGGAAGTTTGCTCTGTCTGGATTTTATTCAGGTGCTGGAATGGTTGAAAGCAGTTTGGAGAATAATGTATAATATCTCTATCTGTGATAAAGTGGTTATTGAAGGTGAATGAATGGATAATATTTTATGTAAAGGCTTGAAAATCTCTTCGGCTTAGGTAGACCAGTTCTTGCCTGGTATACATTTTATTTGACAGACTTTAACCATAGTATTAATGTAAAAGGAGACTCTTCAGAGTGCAATATGGTGTCTCACAAGGTTCTTCTTTAGGCCTGCTTTATTTATTTATTTATTTATTTATTTATTTATTTGTTATTCTTTTATATCCAGCCACTTGGACATACAGTATAATTCACAAATGCAGCGCAACTGTCGCTATTACACCAATGACACACAGTTATATTTATCAGTGTGGTCAGTTTTAGCAGCAGAGCAAAGCAAAACAGGGAACACTGTTAAAGATAGAAAAGTGTAAATGAACAGAAGTGACCTTATTTTGAAATCTGGTTTTAAAAATATATTCTTGTGGTACCAAATCTTCCTGTAACATGGCTTTCACAACCTAAAACTACAGTCAAGGACTTTGTTTAACCCTCTATGCAAGTCTAACATTTGATCCTTAAATAAATGATTAGCTCTACAAATGCATGTAATTACTTGAGAAACATTGCCAAAAGTACTTGGTTTATTGTTTTAATTCATTATTATTACCGTCACTTTTATTATATTATTACTACTTTTTTTATTTGTAAACTGAAAATGATGTGTGTTGAGCTCGAGTATGAAATGTTGAAGTAGCAGAAATGTCATTAATTCTGAAATAGACTTGACTGATGTGTGTCAAGCTCATCTTGCAGAAAAGAAGAGTGTGTGGTCAGAAGTGGGAAGGTGCTTCTGAAGAACTGACAAACTACTAAAAGCATACAGAGCTGTGAGGTCAAATTCAATCCGTCATGTCTGTGCTCATGGATCCTTATTTGGTAAAATCATGCTTCAAAATTTATCAGACAGTCTAACAAACTGAAATCTGACTGGTCAGAGCTCAAAGCCTTTTGAGGGAACAGAGACAGACACACGGTTATAACAGATGAAACAAAAGAGAAGCAAAAACTGACAACAGGACACAGTACATCTTTATCTAGGTTTAAAAAAAAAAAGGAAATTAAGATAAATAGACACTTTATAGCATGAAAGAAAGGAATATATTTTTAGAATTGGGTGTTAATCACACTTGAATGTCTGTTTTCATGTAAAGAAAAGGAAGAGAGTAAGATAGTGAGAGTGCTTAATTGGGATGTGCGGTTATAGGCAAATAATCCACTTCACACCATCCTGTCACTGATTATTTTCCTATAACAGCATGCTCCATAGTAGATTTTATTCCTTATATATTGAAATGTGTCAGCTGTCTATTTATTTACACACACACACTCACGCACACACGGCTCTGTGCTGGATAATTCTCTCTCTCTCAAGGCTCATGTCTCTCTTCTTTTTATCCTAGCCCCAACTCACTGCAACACAGAACACTCATTAGTAGAATTCGCTGCAGGTGTGCAATCCTTACCACTCACCTTCTCCAGCTCCATCCTTCATTCACAAATCTGTGTTCGACCACCCCCCCGCTTCCAAGTATCCCAAAAGCCCATCCTGCGCCCCAGCCTGTGGACCACCTCGAACTTAAATGGCCGAAGCGCCAGATACCAACGAGTGATCCACGCGTTGGCATCCTTCATCCGGTGAAGCCACTGGAGCAGAGCATGGTCCGAACAGAGGGTGAAGGCCTGTCCCAACAGATACTAGTGGAGGGTGAGGGCCGCCCACTTGATGGCCAGACACTCCTTCTCTATCAGGCTGTACTTCGTCTCTCGCACAGAGAGCTTGCAGCTGATGTACAGCACGGGGCGCTCCTCCCCCCATCACCTGAGACAACACGGCCCCTAGCCCTCTGTCCGATGCCTCAGTCTGCAAAATAAAAGGGAGAGAGAAGTTAGGAGAATGCAAGAGCAGTCCGCCGCAGAGTGCAGCTTATTAATTAGGCACAAACCTACGATAATAGCCAGCCAGCCCCAGAAACTGTCTCACCTCCTTTTTGGTGTTGGGTCTCGGGCAGGCCGCAATCGCTGCTGTCTTATCAATTTGGGGACATGGCCCAGATACCATACTTCCACCCACCCAGTCACACACTTCCCTGGGTTCGCCGTGAGTCCTGCCCGTTTCAACAATCTAAGAACAGTCCTCAGGTGCTGCATGTGCCGCTGCCAATCATTACTATAGATAATAATGTCATCCAAATAAGCAGCAGCATAAGCAGCATGTAGAGAGAGGATTCTGTCCATGAATCGCTGGAACGTCGTGGGGGTCCCGAACAACCAAAAAAGCCAATACCAAACCAATGCCACCGTGGACCACTCATACAGTTCCAGAAATGCTTCTGGATCATCCTGTGGTCCCATCTTGGTGAGGGCGACATGGGGCATGGCCCACCTGCCGATCTGTTGCCTGGGCATCGAGCGGTTCTTTGATTTGCTGCTCCTGGTCTCTGTGCTGTTTATTTACACACACATGCACCACGCACATGGCTCTGTGCTGAATAATTCTCTCTCTCTCTCTCTCTCTCGGCACACGTGTCTCTCGTTTTTAACCTCACCCCAGCTCACTGCGATACAGAACACTCGTTAGTAGAATTCCCCACAGGTGTGCATTTCTTACCACTCACCTTCTCCGTCTCCACCCTCCATTCACAAACTGGCGCTCGACCACACTCCCGCTTCCACAAAGTTTTATGATGCAAAAATAGATATGGTCTCTTTTTAAACAAACAAACAAACCAAAAAAACAAATTCTACAGCATGATATCATGCAGGTGTTTCCATGTCAGGAGTCCTGGCTCCACTTCTCACTGAGCCTCATTCCTAACAAAGGTACTTCAGACTGTCCAACACTGCTGCTGGGTCCTTCAGCAGCATCATATACACCGATCAGCCATAACATTAAAACCACTGACAGGTGGCAGGAATAACATTGATTATCCATTACAATGGCACCTGTCAAAGGGTGGGATATATTAGGAACAGTCCATTTTTGAAGTTGATGTGTTGGAAGCAGGAAAAAATGGGTAAGTGTAAGTATCTGAGCGACAATTTGACAAGGGCCAGATTGTAATGGCTAGCCAATCCCATGGAAGAGCTACTGTAGCACAAATTGCTGAAAAGGGTAATGCTGGCTGTGATAGAAAGGTGTCAGGGGAAACCTTGGGTCCTGGCATTCATGCGGATGTTACTTTGACCACCTACCTAAACACTGTTGAAGACCAAGTACACCCCTTCAGGGCAACGGTACTCCCAGTGCCCTCTTTTAGCAGGGTAATGCGTCCAGCCACACTGCAAAGATTATTCAGAAATGGTTTGAAGAACAGGACAAAGAGATCAAGGTGTTGACATGGCCCCCAAATTCCCCAGGTCTCAATCCAATTGAGAATTTGTGGGATGTGCTGGACATACAAGACTGATCCATAGAGGCCCCACCTCCCAACTTACAGGACTTAAAAGATCCGCTGCTAACATCTTGGTGCCAGATACCACAGCACACCTTCGGAGGCGATTGTAATGGCTTGTGGGGTCCATGCCTTGACGAATCAGAGCTGTTTTGGCAGCACAAGGGGGACCTACACAATGTTAGGCAGGTGATTTTAATGTTATGGCTGATCGGTGTATGATGATATCATAAATGAAATCAAAGATGACTCTATGAGTCATCTTTCATTTGGTCTTCTTGCATAAAACCCCAGTACTGCCAGAGAGCCACTGTCGAGTTACTCCTATCCACTACTTATTGCAGATGATTTAAAATGTCTTTCATTACCATTTATGCTGTACATGAGCATAGAAGCATCCACATACAAAGATTGGACAGCATCTGTTATGACATCTAACCACAGCTAAATTGCATGGTAAATTTCACACAGCGGTTGCGTCATGTCTTCCTTTTTCTTCACAACCTGTTTTGAAATTATAACTGTGGCTAAAGCAAAGAAACACAAATGGACTGAAACTAGTGTATGGGTGTGCCGTTTCTTTGTAAATGAATACAGTTTTCAAAAATGTTCAATATGTATATAATGCGTAAATTAACTAACATTTTTTTCATTTTAGGCATAAGCTCAGAAAAAAGGGAAAGAAACTAACCTCTTGCCTTTCATCTGCCAGTCCTTACTTACTACCCACCATATGTTCACACCCCCACAAGACACACCACCCCTACAAGACACACACTTGCCCATTATCACTCAGTGAGACAGAAGAAACCCCAAGAGGAGGTAAGAAAAAGCTCTCTCTACTTTCTGCTTATATTCAGTGAACCATATTTACAGATTAGTGTAAATATGAAGTTATTCATTATTAACTCTTAAACGATTTCACAGAAAAGATTAGGCAAAGATGCATTCAGAACACGTATGCATATCAATCTATGTGTTTTTTTGGTGTTCTCCCAGCTTATTGTGTTTTTCAGTGCAATAAGTGTAACAATGGATAAAAACTTTGAATCCCTGCTGCTGCTGCTGCTGCTGTTCTTGAATATTACAGGTAGGGCTGTAGAAACCTTTGTCTGCTACATGGAATATGTTATCTGTGCCATTTTTCCAATAGGCCTAAACAAGAGAGCTACAGATACCAAAGTCAACTAATCAGACATAATAATAATAATATAGTACCAGATTCCTGAATACAGTCAGGCAGGATGCAAGTGTGAAATTGTTTTAGTGTCTGTTAATATTTCATAACAATTCAGTTTCAGTATCGGCTATCCAGCATGTGAAAGTGTCATGCCGTAATGAGAAGATCTGTGCTCTGAAGGAGTCATCTGTGAACCTGAAGTGCTCGTACTCAAATATCAACATCACCACTGGCTTCTGGTTCAGCCTAAAGGACAAAGCTAAATGGAGGAAGGAGGAACAGCCAGAGGACTTAGCTTTAGACTCAGACTATGCAGGACGTGTGAGCTACACAGAGATGACGAACTTCAGCTCGACTCTTACAATAACAGACCTGAGAGAGAGAGACTCGGGGGAATATCGCCTCATGTTCATTACGGATAAAGGAGAGAAATATCTGAGCTCAGCTGGAGTTACTCTAACAGTTACAGGTAACAGAGCAGCTAGTCTACCCGTGCTGTTATACACATCTGTTATACACATTCACCTTTTACTTCATTTAGACCTGCAGGTGACCCGTGACTCCACAGAACAAGCTCTAAACTGCCGCACTTCCTGTCTTCTGACATTTGCTCTTCACCGGTACTACTGGTACAGGAATGGACATTTCTTCAACCATTACACAGACAACATGGAAAAATTCCTTTTAAGAAATCCCGAAGAAGGCAGTTACTCCTGCTCTGTTCACGGCTATAATGAGGTTCTCTCTCCTCCACTGTGTGAGTATTCATTTTGCATCATTAATGCCTTCAGTTTTGCCAACTCATTTCTGAAGAAAGAAGTTAATGCATGCACAAAACATTGCTAAAAGTTTCCAGATGATGGCATAGAATAATTTGCATAGTCATTTAATCATCGTAATCATTTACACATCAAAATGTGTTACATGAAGGAGGAAGATTTTCTGATGAATAACATTTTATCTGAATAATATATACTGTATGTTCCTCTTTCAGCCGCTCCTGTTAGGGGTCGCCACAGGGGATCATTGGTCCACGTATATTTGATTTGGCACAGTTTTTACACTGGATGCCGTTCCTGACGCATCCCTCTGCAATTTTTATCCGGGCTTGGAACTGGCGCTGAGAGCGCACTGTTGAACACAATCCTAGTGGCTGGGTTTGGCTCCCTGGCCAGGAATCAAACCTGGGCCACAGCGGTGAGAGCGCTGTGGCCTAACCACTAGTCCTCCAGATAATATATACTGTATATAATGGATTATAACTTATTTCTTAAAGAAAAAAGTGGTGTTTGGTCATAAACTAACTATGTATTTACAAAATTCTATCATTTCTATGAAGAAAACAGAAGCAGTGGTAAAGAGGAGTCAAGAAATAGACACAAATGAAATGGTTACAGATGGAATAACAAGCTTTTAATGTTTTTTCAGTGTTTTTATTTTAATACTACTTTTATTAATTTATTGTTAAAAAGGACAAAAGTGCACAGGTGGAACAATGGTGATAGGTGATTAATCATTCGGAACATTAGCTCTCGCAAACACTACACATTCAGTCTTTATATCAGACTTCGGTGAGTTGTGAGAACCTGCTCTTTCAACTCTCAAAAAGTCGCTAGACTGTTTTTCTTATTGCGAATATGTGAGTAAGGTAAATAAATAAAAAGTTTTTCTGAAAGAGTCTGTCTTCCAATCACCTGTTTCCATTTCAGGTGTTGGCAGGAACTGTTGGAGTGTGACCTACCCAGAGAAAAGAGTCTGTGCTTTGGCAGGGTCTTCAGTGGAACTTGCTGGAAATTACTTATATCCCAGTGATCAGAATGTCAGTGAAGTATTCTGGTATTATGTTCAGTCCATTGAACACTTAGACACCCTGAAACAGGAAAATCAGATTGAAAATCTAGTTAAATATATGGGTGAAGACAGGAACTGCACTTTGAAAATGAAGAACCTGACAAAGAAAGACTCTGGAGAATATCGCCTTAGTTTTCTTAATAATGATGGTAAAAGATTCTCTGGTAGACCTGGAGTGGTTCTGAGTGTAACAGGTAATGTCCTACACTGAATTGTCTCTAGTTCTGGTCTCTCTGTTTTGATGTAAATCTGTTAAATCCCTTTCCTTTACTTTTTGCACATTCAGATCTGCAGGTAAGAGTGAGTCACTCTGCAGTGGTATCAGAAGGACAGACTACAGTAACGCTGAGCTGCATCACCTCCTGCACTCTGTCTAACAACCCCACTTTCATGTGGT
>CM074998.1:15001502-15014465 GCA_037576825.1 Pangasius krempfi
GAATACCTAAAGCTATAGTTTTATCTCTGACTGTTACAAAGAGCTGACACTGGAGACTCCTTCCAAAAATTCTAAATAAACATCTCCTCATTGATAAGAAATGAGGAGATGTTTAGGCATAGGAAATGATTAGGCATTTTCTCGGTGTGCATCGGATCTGGGATCACGTAAGATGCAAGGGTAAAAAAAAACATTGCACGAATGGGAGGTTTAACAGCATCCTTAGTAACTGCCTGGGTCACGGTGGTTTCAGTTTGATTATATTTTGGGAAATAGAACCCAATAAAAGGCTTTACAAAATATCTCGGTCAGATAAAAACAACAGGTTGAGGAACTGTCAGTGTAGTGTTAGGTTTCATATTGAACAAATTCTGCTTTAGGCCACACCCATTTCAGGTTAAAATCTGAATACAGATGCAGACACTGGCATTGCCTTACACCCCTGAAACAGTGGAATCATTTATAACGTTACACATAACCATAAATAAAGATGTTTACCTGCATAATATCCAGCTCAATCTTCCCAGTATTGTTCTTGTCAAACTTCTTAAACATATCTGAACACAACAGGAAAAAAAAAACGTGATGATACCATAAGGAATGCAGCAATGCACAGTTAATTGGATGACTGTGATGACTTATTTTTAGTGTTTTATTAGTGGACCTTACTGTAAATACTTTCTTTAATGTTAAAGCAACTTGAGATTTGTGTTGTTGTTATAATAATGTGGGTTGACAAGCAAAAAGTTTAACTCAAAATTGTTCGGTAATCCTAATGTAGGTTTGATACACTCACTGAAAAGTAACTCCATACGGATTACGCAGCCTACGAAGGCATCGAAGTCGATGGCGCTTTGCTGATCAGCATAGCGTATGACTATCACCTCCAGGATGGCCGTGTTCAGCTGGAAGCCTAGGAGAATCAGTTTGAGTTCATTAGTTTCAGTTCTCCTGATAAAATTGATTACGGGCATCAATTCAGTTCAAGTTAATGAGCACAATGGCCAGGTTCAGTAAGTCTTTCACTTGCTCAGTGTTAGGGTTAGTGTATGATACATTTTTGTGTATGAAAAAAGCTAAAAGCATGTTCAAGATCCTAGATTAACAATAATTACCTGCTTCGCTGAGAGCTTCTCTCAACTCATGGGAGCTCATGGTGCCCGAGTTGTCCGTGTCATGGTTCTTGAAGATCTCCTGTTAAAGTAATGAGAAACTTGATCTACCTCATATTGTGAGTGGGGACATTTAGCTGGTCATGAAGCTTGCTTTGTTTTGTTTTTGTTTTTGTTTTTTTTTGTTTTTTTACAAAAACTGCAGCTTTTATTTAAAGGTGGAATAGTCATTTTTTAAAATTCCTTACTTATAACCTTTATAATCTAACAGTAAGATAAACATTGGTCTGTAAGCATGTGTCGTGTACCAGATATTTCTGTAGCTTCATCCAGAGTGTGTGAAACTCCAACAGCCCGAGTTTCCCGCTGCCGTCTCTCTGCGTCCTGTCAAGGCTAAAACTTGAAAAACTTGTTGATAAAGTAGATGTTGTCTGGCAAATTAACAGTGTTGCAGTCAAACTACTTACCCTCAAGTATAATATGTCTGAATAATTGATTGACTCTTCTGAAGGAAGGGGACTCTAGAATAAAAGGATACATCCAATAGGCTGACAATATGGCGGCAAGTCTCCATGCTGAAGCCATCCGTCTTCAGGTCAGTTCCTACGTGAAACAAACCAAAAGAAAATAGGAGCACAAACTACAATGTGGAAAAACAAGGAATAAGAGGGAAGATGCATGAGAACGAATGAGCTCTTACGCTGAGACACGACCCTGTCCAGAATCTTCTGCAACTCTAATGCTGAAATTTCAGAATCCTGCAGAAGAAACGACATGATTAGAGCTGTTCCAGAAAGTAGATTAATGGAGCTACATAATAATTTGACATGTTGACATACATTTCCAGCAATCTGCCGAAAGAGGTGTTGGAAATGTGGGTCGATATCTTTCTCTGAGATCTTATCCTATCAGACAGAATGTTGTTAGAGCAGTTCTTATGAAATAAAAAAAAAACCCACACAATTCAGATGCCATTCAGAATATTTTAGCTTGTTTACCTCTTTAATATTGGCGTTGATGTCCGTCTCCATTGGGCTAGAAGAGCAGGATGGGATTAGTCGGGATTAGTCAGGATTAGTCGGGATTAGTCAATGTAATAGGAAATGAAACTTATTAAGCTTCCACAATAGGAACAACATTGGATATCATTATTATCAACATTATTCAGTTAAAATAGAAATCTGTTTTAACATAGATTTTTGTATTACACACATCTGTTCTAAATAGTTGAATTCTCATAATAATGCTCCTTCCCTTAAATGAACCAACTACCAACTACTCTATAAGGGCCAAACTCAGAGCTGACTTCAGGATTTAACACAAAAAATTAGAACTACACACATATTCATATTTGTATAATATGAACAGGAAGTACAGAAAATCTGCTGCGTAACCCGACTCTGAATACAAGGAACTTTCCCCATGTAAATATTAGCCAACTTTTGGACTTAAGTCGCCAAATCTGATTACAGCCCTTTGTAGCTATGACGTAGGACAGATATTATACCCTGAAGTGTTTTCACTTAAATCTACGTGTACAGCAATCATACCTAGCAGTGGCGTGTTTCTCAGCAAAAACACGGAGTATGAAGGCGCCCTTGCGGTGTGACTCGAACGTAGAGGGAATAATGACATATTCACCGGGTGGCAGTTTGAAACGGCAGCACACCTCACGCATGTTTATGAAGGTGTTACTCATGGCCACGGCTCTCTGACGCAGCAAGACGTCTGGGCCGAGGTGAATGTTATTTTGACCTTTATACTGCAGGACAAATACATACACAGCAGCCATAAACCGGGTTTTCCCATTTGGTTATCACGTTAGCAGAACAAGAAATCAATTTGGATTTTAACTGTTTATATTGCAAAATTGTATAAATAACATTCACAAATACATTATGGAGGGTAACCCATGGTGCTAATTGTTGTCTCTTAACACCTAGCACCTGATGTTGACTGGATGAGAGAAAATGCATAATGCCATACCCACCTCATCAGGAACCTGAAACACAAACCCACACAAGAGAATATATATAAATAGTCTTTTATTTCTAGTTGACTTAGAGCACTAAAATGAAAACTCTCCTTTCTGCCAACTGGAGATTTAAAACTGAAGATTAAAAACAGTAACATTGCAACATTTATTTAGTGTTACTAGTGCTATCGCCTTTGGTTACACTGTAGTAACCTTGTCTTAACACCCCAGAAACACCATGATGCTTTGGTAACACCATGGACTGTGTGCTAGGTCATTACCTTGTAGATAGCAAAGCCGATGGTGTTGAGGTCTCGGCCAAACTGCTTCTCTTGGCGCATGTCTTTCTGCATCAGGCCAACCAAAAAGGAGCAGCCATCTATTCCATCGTGGGGGTCATCGTCCATCTCATCCAGCTTTATCACGTACTGGGGGTTTGAGCAAAAGGTTGCTAGACAGAACACAATTTCATACATTTAGAATAGTGTGTCTGACCATGCAAAAATCAAATGCATTGGCAAATTGCTCTGGCAAGAAGAATAAAACACTTTGGGGCATGTCTGTTATTAGAAAATAATCAACTTCAGGGTGGTAACAGTAACTTTGATTCACATCAGGATGCATCACACCACCCCCTCATTGATTATTTTCCTATAACAGCCAAGTGTTTTCTTTTTTATGCAACATACGGAGTTCCCATCCATAATGTACAACACGCAACATATATTGTCATTAAGTCTATCAGGATTGCCCTCATCCAACTTCAGTAAAGCAGTTGTGGTGTATTGGGGTTTAATATTTAATTAAATATGTAATAATTTAATATTTAATCAAGTATTATTAGATTTTACTCCATAACTGCAGCAACAAGGTACCAAGGAACCTTCGACTGTTTCAATGACTTAAAGCAATGCTTCACATCTTTCATTATGTTGTACAGTCTGATCCTTCTCTACCTTTTAGAATTACAACTGGAAGTCTCAGATTTTGTGGTTTGAGCTGTGCAGTCTGATAGTAAGCTTTACCATTATGCTTTCTTCGTAGTTCATCTTCCTTCTAGAACTGTGCCACTGGTTAGCAGAAAATTGCTGGTGGTCAGATTAGCTTCAGAAGAATGAAAGGGGATACAAACATCCAGTCCTAGTCTTGGCTGAATTCGGGGCTGTATGGCATTTTAATGTATGGCATTCTGGCTATGCCACGTGTGCACTGAGGTTAAAAACAATTAGAAGCCAGATGCCAGTCGAGCTCATGGGGATGGTAACAAGAGCTCAGGACACTTCCCCTCACTACCACTAGAGGCTGCAATCACCTGAATGGTATTGCAACCACTTACAACCACTTCCCAGTTACTTCCTGGTTTAATAGTATGTAACTAGCTCATGTAATCTTAGTCATTGCGAAGTCTTGCCATACCTAGTGTTTGTGTAAATTTAGAGCCTTTGTTATGTCTGCCTTGTCTGCCTTGCTGCATTTATCTTAGATTATTTTCTGGATTACCATTTGGCTTTGTTTACTGTTTCTGATCCTGTTTTGACCTTCTGACTGCCTTAACATGTTTGGGTTTTGGATTGTGCTTTGACTGTGTCTACAGGGACTAGGCAATTCTCAAACAAAGTGGGCTTCATGAATCATAACCAGGAGGTCCACCATTGTCAAAGTTATAATATTTACTGACTTTTTTTTGACTGGTCACTTGAATTGACTGGGTTTTATACAAAGCTGGGTAACTCAAAAACAACTTGCCTATAAATGATGTCAACAATTTTAATAAAAATGTCCTGTGTTATGTTAATCTTTCTCCATTCTCCTAGCTCAAGCTATATATAGTAAGAATAAGACTAAGAACCTGGGTTGTTTCTGCAGCCACCAGCAGTAGAGCCAACCTTCCAAGTGCCCTCAAATTGATGATAGCTCCAGCGGGCGACCCCTTCACTCGTCAGCGTATCAGGAGTCAAGTTACATATCTCCAACTTGGAGTACTGCTGCACAAAATCTGAATAAGCCATCCTGAAAGAAGGGCATAGGAGTGTGTGTGAGTGTGTCTTTATTACAAATGTTGGATTTGCTTATAAGCAAATGCTGACACCATACATTTGAAATAACATGCAGAAAGCCTGCAAAGTTGACCAACAGAAGATGTAAACCAGACTTTTGGATTGAATCCTGACACCTTTAGGGTTTGGTCTACATTATTATCTAAAATCATACATTTCTGCCCAAAATATTAACGTCAAAATACAAACACTTCATAGAAACTCTTTTAGAAAATCTTTTAATGAAAATATGTGAAGTGAGAGACAAAGTAAGAAGAATATGACAGACAGGAAGGAAGGAAGGAAGGAAGGGAGGAAGACAAAGATAAATCCATACCAGAACTCTCCATCATCTGCCGAGTGATCAAGTTTGGCCTTCTCCTCTGGCAGCACTCGGTCCCACTCTTTAGAGCTGAGGATGATAACGTCAAGAAATTTTTATCAGTTTTCACACCAAGTTATGGCACGGATGATAAATGGAAGATCCAGTTGGTGTAATGAAACATACTCATCACTCCAAGCTCCGGTCCATTCCACTTGACCCCATGGATTCCTCAGCCGCACCAGTTGAACCGGGGTGCCATACACATGAACCTAGGAGCATCACACAAGGTCTGTATTCAGAGTCAGTGACTGAAGTTCAAAAGCTATGTCAATATTTACGCTGGGAAAGTTCTCTGTATTCAGAGTTGGGTTGCACTCATGCTTAAGTTGATTTTCTGGGTGGCCCGTTCAGACTATTAAAATCAGCTGAGTGTAGTTCACACCTCTGAGGTTGCACTGAAATAAACAGCTAATAGGAGTTTAGTATACTGCCAGTATATTGCAGCATTAAAAATCGCCCTAGTTGTAATTTCACATTATTCACTGCAAACTTGTCATAATTTAACAATTTTTTTTTAAATCACACTTACATTCCAAAGGTCATATTCTAATATAATTGCTGTTCTAGTTATTTTCATAATGCTGTTCTCATTTTGAGGAGAGTCTACTAAACTAAGACATTTGATTCTGTTTTTACTTTACTCTCTGAGATGAATGAAGACAAGTTCATCTTTAAATATTTGCACAGTGGGAAAGCTAGTAAATGCACAGACTGGTGAAAGTCTCTAGCCGGCTGTGACGGTTTCTAAATGTTTTACAAATATTGAAAAATGACTGTTTGACTTTACGTATATGCCACTGACCAGGATACGAGAGAGAGAGAGAGAGAGAGAGAGAGAGAGGGAGGCCTCACCACTTCTGCTCCCGTGACAGAGTAGGCATGTCCTTTCACCAGCTTCTGTCTGGTCACTGCTTCCGAATCATATGCACTAGTGATCTATTCATGAGAAGAATAATGACATATTCATCTATTTCTGTCACACTTTATTCATATCAAGATTACAACTAGTAATTTAAAAATAAATAAGTTAAATAATAAATAAATAATTATTTATTATTCTTGAATGTTATTTCGAATTCCAGGGTAAGCACACCTTATATAGCTTTATGCTTTATGCTCCATATGTTTCAATTACATGCTAAACAGCTACTTGATAACAGTTATTAAGAAAAATTTGCAATCAGTTGCACTAATGAATATTACACAATGGGTTTTGCATTACTAAACAAATTAGACTGATTGCTCACCTGCAGAATGATGAATGAGGCTTCACCTATTTTGACATACTGTTTGAAAAAGCTCGGCTTGAAGAGCTTAAGGTCTTGCTTGTTGAAGTAATAAGAACTACACAACCTGCTTGGTGCAACTACTGAACAAATAGTATGATTAACTAGCTAATACAAGGGAGTAAATTAGAAGTCAACCTTTTTCACGAAAACCATTTGGCTGATTTGGAACATTCAAGGGTGTGGTCAAATTGGTAGCTCATTGAATGTCTAATAGTAGACAATCAAAGAAACTATCTAATGGGAAATAAGCTTTATTAGAGCAGATAAAGCCCTTAGGTGTGTGGTGAAATGCCTGCAGCCCTTAAATGTCTGTGATGGTAGCTTTGCCATGAATGGTCATGTCCAATCATATGTTTTGTTATTTGTGAAAATAATGACGCAAATATAAAACAGGTAGTTTCTATGCTCACATCTATGGAGCAGCCGAGCAAAGATCCACGATCCAGTGCTTTCCTGATGATGTTGAACAGAGTAGGGGGGGCTTTTTGTAGTTCGTAGGTCTCAGAAATTCCACCGGTAAAATCCTCAAAGCCTTCAGTGGTGCAGCCTCCAGAAAGAGCTTCATAAGAACTGTTCACCCTTAAAAGAAAAACTGAACTTGGACATGGACTTGGAAAAGAACAGACAGGTCATATTGACTCTGAACCGCTGAATAAGCTGGATAAACATGCAATTTGTTTCAGCAGATCTTAAAATAGCAGTTACTCATTCAGCTTGATGTCATGTAACGTCTTGTCTTTGCATACCTATTGTATTGCTTTAAAAGAAAATATAAAATCAGTTGCGAGAGCAAACATCAGAGAAGAAAATGAGAAGGTGTCCATTTGAGTTGAGTGATCATTTTTGAGCCAGCCTTTGCAATGGTCCAGAGTTTTGAAATCCAGAAGAGACTACTTGAAATGTAGAAGACAGAAACATAGTAAATAAATCATCCCAAGTGATCCCAAGTGACAATATCCCATGTGATATGACCTTCAAATATGTAACCTTCCATTCTACTTGTTTTTCGTTCTGTTACACCAGTGGTTTCCTTCAGAAATAGACAACACAAATCATCAAGTGGGTTTGTAACACATCCTGATGGACAACACTTGGAAGTAGTGCCAATACCATACATTATTGTGAATGAGAATCACTCAAGTGCTGATATTGCTCTTTATTCAGGAGGAGAATCACTTAAAGTCAACACAGAGGACATGGGTTTAGATGAAGCAACATTCAACCTGTAAAATCTGGCAAAGGTAGATGGTGAGCTCCATGCTGCTACTTCACGAATATCCATAAGTGAGAGCCCTCTTAGTGCCCAGGAGGTAGCTATAGTAGTATGTGTTGAAATTAATGGAAGAAGGTGTCTCTTAAAGTGCTTTCAAGTATGTTTGTACAATCACCTCCTTTACCCAGTGGGATAAGCTGACTTTAGATAGGGGACTCTAATTATGGTGTTCCCCAAAGCACACAACCAGATGGTCAGTAGCTTTTAGAGCCCTCACTTGACAGAGGCCTTTCTGGTTGCATATAAGTTTATTAATATACTATAGCATCTAGTGTATAGTGTCTTTGGCAGGTTGTGTTTGGCCACAGTGTGACGTGATTGAAGTCTGGTCTCCACCAGTGTTGTCTTAAGCAAAAAAGGTGTCTTAAGTGAAAGCCATTTTATATCCATATCTTCTACTGGTTTATATGGCAAGTTGCACAAACTGCTTAGCACCAAACCCATGCCCCACTGTGGGGCCATTGTTTTATGTGAATGTTAGAGATGCTCCAATTCTTTAGTAAAAGGTTTAACTAGTTTATGATAGTTAAATGCTGATATGTACACTTTTAGAATAGACCCCAAAAGAAAAGAGTCTACCTGACTCTGCAAAAGGTCCAAAACTTTGTTAATGATGCAAGCTAAGGGTTTATGCCAAATGTTTTTTAGATTGCCTGCATATACCCGGTGTGTATATGGAACATGTACACTAACAAGAATATGTCTGACCCTTTATGAAAACACCATTATGCTGGGATGGTATTTTTCGAATACTGGTCATTCTGAAACCCATAAATTCAAAGTGTGTGGTCTGTTGTGCCACAGACACTTGTTCGTCAGGGACTGCAGGTCTGGTCTGATGGATAGCAAGCATGGAGGATTTGTCAGTAACGTTAACAACAGCAGAAACGATGGTCAGATTGATGAGAAAGTGGCTATCGACACATTGCTTACATAGTCTTTCAGGTTGAGCTTCAGTGTAATCCACAGCAATGGTAGTGTCAGAAACTGCATCCCACATATCCTGTCCCAAAGTGTTTGTCTCCAAGAATCACATTGAACAAGGATTTGTCTGTCTGTTCACAAACAGAGCAACTTCCACACTTCTGTAGGTGCTCCTCATTAGCTGAACAACCTTTGCCAATTCTCATGGCACATGACTGCTGAGAGGCAATGGGTTTGATTGAATCACCCCGATTGGTAGCCAACTCTTAAGAGTGTTCATCTTTCAAGTTGTTCATCTGAAACATTATCGACACTAGCCACACAGATTTCATTTAAAGGATATTAATGCGCTAAGTTTGAGTCTCTGCCATTGCTTGGTTAGCGTTGCCTCTGTGTTGCTATTTGGCACATGCCCGCTGCCAGCTCCTGTAATCTGTGTTCCAACACAGTAAAGACAATCACTCTTCCTCTTTTATGGGACTGATTATCCAAGTCTTCTATTTTCATGTCTTTCTGACTGTGTTCTTCGTAGCGGCTTTGCAGCTATACCTGCTTACGGAGGCAATGCCGCATTAGAGGAATATAATGAAAATGCAGCAATTTTCCATAGCCTATAGTATGTGTGACGTAGTGGGGGAACGTTTATAGGCTACCCACATGGAGTCACGATCATAAGGTGACTTTTCTGCTGGTACACAGCAACGGAATGAGCAAAATGGTATTCCACTTTTTCTGAAGGAAACCGGCCAGAAATTAAAAGATGTAGGACCTAGGTGGACAATGTGTGTAATTTGGACTGTGGCAGGAGTTAGCAAGCAATGTTTGCAGACTATGATTCAGGCTTATGTTAGAGCCACCACCTCTTATCTTGCACTGCTACTGACACAACATGAAAAAACATCAGTGTTATTTACACACTCACTTAGCGTAGGCTTTCTCCAGCAGGGCGCTCCAGAACTCGCTCCCTTCCTCCGAGTGAACAAACAGCAGCTCCCCGTTTCTTGTGGGCAGCCGGTCATCAATGACAACATCCACCCACTCACCATAATGCCAAAGCTGTGGATGGAGAGGTTTAAGCAAGTGTTAGATTAGTGGTGATAAGTAAATCTGTAAAAGTAAGTGTAGCATGAAATTTTCCACACCCTTGTCAAAGGCAAAAAAAAATTTAGGCTTATCTAGGACTAGGCTGTAACCAAATGTGGCTAGGATTGTGTCTAAGAAATTAATCATTAACATGCCTGGTGGTTATTAGCTTTCATGGCTAATTAGAAATTAAAAGCCAATCTCTCTGTCATCAAACAAATTAGATGACTTGTGCTGGTTTAAAGCCAAAGAAGGTTAAATAGGTGAAGAGTGTCTCAAATGTGCCAAATTGGGGCCGTAGTAGCTCAAGACATATGGTTGCCAGTCATTGGAAGGTTATGAGTTCAAAGCCCAAGACTGCCAGTGATGTACTGTTGGATATTTGAGCAAAGCCCTTAGTCAGCAATATACAAGGATAGGATAATGTCTCACTTGAAAGTTGCTTTGCTAAATTTATTAAATTAATTTATTTTTGTATAACCATTGACAAAAAGCTCTACAGAACTACAGCCCTTTATCTAGCTCACTAATTAGCTTATGTAATTTAGGTAATTGTAGCCTGCTAGCTAGCTCCTTGATGCTATTAGTAAGCTGAGATGGTATGTCTGTGTTGACAGTCTAGGGAGTGATTGTGAGTAGGAAAAACTTCCAATCAGAATATGTACAGGTAAACATGGTCATTTTTAATACCTTACTAAACCTTATCAGCATAATAAACAACAAAGTATATTAATCCCACCTGGAAGTGAAAGATGCCAGCATACTTTTCAGTGAAACTCTGGTCCGCAGGAACCACCCGCCCCAGAATTTCAGTGTCCAGAGTCAAAGAGGCAATGGCTGCTAGGAGCCAACAGTCACCTGAAGGAGTCGAAGGTCATATAGCAGGGTTAAGTGAATTAAAATTCAACAACTGCACAACTTCATCGGGGTGTTTTAGGCATGTACAGTGCACATTTCAAAATACAATTAAAATTTATGATATATTAAAATATTGCCTGAATTCACTCACAGCATTTAAAATATGTATTTTGAATGCATTCTGAAGCATTGCATGTATCTTATACCTGATAATGTGGATGTAGCATACTTTAAAAAATGAATTAAGGTACATATTTGTTACTGAAGGACCACTTTTGTACCTTTAATTACACTACATACACCTTTCCAGGTAAAAGATACACACTAAAGCTACAAAGGATGTACCCTTTTTAATTTCTCTTTGTATTTGTACTATATGGAATTAATTCCATATTGTTTCTTTAAGAATAACCCCGCCCGCATCCACAGGGCACAAATCCCTATTTACATGACCCAGTGAATCCCTTGAGGAAAAAAAAGAGTCCTTTAAAGATTGGAGACTAATGGTTTTGTGCAGATTGCATGGTAGTAACACCCAGGTAAAAAATCCCTTTGTTTTGATGTAATGTGAATATTATGTAAGTGTGTTGCACCATGCCTTAACTTTTTTTTCATGCTGATGATCAGCAGAGCAAGTCAGAAATTTAACCCTGCACGATCACCTACCACCCATTTGACACCCACAGAGTAAAAAAATGATAAATCATGTATGAGACTCTTTGATTGATTACAGTATATATTACAATCAGGCATGGCACCAGCAGTCAAACAGTTCTGAATCATTTATTAACTCAAGTTCAGGTTGAAGAGTTTCAGTTTTAAAGGTTCTCAGCTCACCTAGAGCTCCCTGGCGGATGTCAGTCCTTGTAGCTCCATCGCAAATGAACTGAGGGTTTGGGGAAAGCTCCTGAAAAACATCAGCGGGATAGAAAGCATTATTGAAAAAAATAATTAATCATCATCACTGAATTCTGAATTCTTGTCAGAAGGGGTTTTTATATATATGATTATAATTTATCATTTTCTATAACAGCAGCTCGGACAATAGTTCCAGCTGCAAGACAAATTACAGGTTTGTATTAATGCGCTCGTTATAGTAATAAGTTATAGTTTCAATAGTAACAACATTCACAGGGACTTGTATGGTGGTCACTCTACATAATTAAAAAAAAACTTGCTGTTATTTGATGTAAAGCCATTAGGACAGAAGAGTTTGTGATTTGTGGTTTCTCAATTATAAAGTGTTATATAACACATGATAACAGGAACTAACTTGTTTTGTGGATGTTCCACACCATTAAATGTAACTATAAATGGACAAAAATTATGTGTTGTTTTTTTTTAATAAATAAGAAATTGTAATTGTTCACAAATTGCTGTTGAATAAGAGCAACAAAACACTTCGGTACATGCTTTTATAGGAAAAGAATAAACTTCATGGTCGTAACAGCAACCATTACACCACCCGGTTGTTAATTATTTTAATTATAACAGCATATCCCTGCATTAGTGGTAGCCGCAAGTTTTTTTCCATATTTGATTTTGCTTGTCATTGCCACTTAACAATGCACATTAAAGAGAAAGTAAACCAACACTGACTAATTTGCATAGGAAAAATGCCCCAAAGGTACAGATTATCCATCACACGCTGGCAGAATTCTTACCGATGGCCTTTTCCACTCCACTCCCATGGTCTTGGAGGAATATCGGCCCAGCTGGTTGTATCCTAAAGAGCTGGATTCAGTAGGAAACGTGGGGTCGCAGAAGAGTTTGCCACTCTCCAGGCACTCACGTCGCAGCTTCTCAAAATCCTGGTTGTTGAAAGGAATAGCATTGTCATTGCCTCCCACTCCTTCCTCTTTGTCCTTCTTCTTGGCCAGAACATGGGCTATGTTGGACATCTTGACACAAGACTGGTCTCAAGTTTTGGCTAGTCTTAAGAGTGTGGTAAAGAGTATGTATGCTTCACTGTGCAGCTTAACAGAATTTATGCTCTGAGATTATGAGGTGATGAAGGGTGGAGGGTGG
>CM074998.1:15017124-15049664 GCA_037576825.1 Pangasius krempfi
ATTATTAACCGTTGTTAAGGTTAATCTTAATTTCTCGGGTGTTTTTTGTTTTTTTTTTTTTTTTTTTATTGCCTTTTTTTTTTTTTTTTTTTTTTTTTTTTTTTTTAAATAAGTATTTCACTTTATTTACCACAGTTAGTCCACTTACGTTGTAAAACTGTTTCACTAGGCTGAAACACGTACCATACCATAAACTTACAGTCTGTTTTCAGAAGTAAAAGCTACAAGTTGCATGTTCGATATACAGTAAATTGTTTGCAGGCTGCTGTTAGACATGGACTTTTGGCCAACATACAGTATAAGCACCATATGAGCACTATCAAGATAATCAATACATTTCTACCAATAAGAACACTATCTAGACAAGTTTTCTAGAGGTTTGGACAGAGCCATAGTACAGGAGGACTGAAGAATCTCTCTCTCTCTCTCTCTCTCTCTCTCAGGTTGACATATACAGACTACATTCATCGATATTCAGTGCTAGAGATTTGTAACTTGACTCCAGACACTCCAAGCGATGATAATTTGGGATGTTGGAACTCTTCCCACTTTGAGGGCATATGGAAAGTGGGCACTACGGCTGCTGGCTTCGTTTGCCCAATGCCAGACTTTACAGCACGTCTTAGTTAAAAGTATCTATTTTCATTTGAAAGATTAAGTCAGGATCACAATCCTGCAGTTTTCCTAGCTAGGTTTATATTAATAATTCTGTATTGTATCACTGTTATCTTAACTGTGGTACTAAACTGCTTCTAATGAGGTTTTGCCAACTTTCACTTCTTGCTTCCCTTTGAAGCAATTTCCGACCCTTACATTCCTTTAGTAGCTTATGTCACACTAGCGTCAAGTCAAAATGACTGTAGACATAACTGTAGACTTTAGGAAAAGAAATGCCCCCAAAGATGGGTCAGATAATAATAATAATAATAATAATAATAATAATAATAATAATAATAATAATAATAATAATAATTTTATATCACCTTTAATACATTTAAAGTGCTTTACAGCTAGCAAACTGTTACCATTGTAACTGTAAGTGACATGACAGTAACTTTGGTACTGTCAAGTGGCTGTGCTCGTTACTCTTGATGTTCTGGTGTAAATAAAGAGATAACGAGTTTAGAACAAACTAACAACAATGAACAAAACTATAGTAACTTGTAGTAATGTGGAAGTAAAACTAAACACAACAGACTAGACAGTAAACTGAAGAAAGATGCAGTATAACTAAATATTAGGAAGTTATATAAAGTCTAAAACAAGAGCCGAATGAAATGAGTAGACAGACTAAATGCAAGAGTAAGAGGCTAAAGCTCAGCAACTTGTGAGGAAGTTATTACAGAAGTAAGTCATTTTGTATAGTGATATAATCAATGATGGTTGGATGTGGTATTAGATGCGAGGCTAATGTCTAACATGACGATGACACAATTAGGGTTGAGCAAAGCATTATATCACTAGGTCTCATCAATGGCATAATAAGAATTATGTGGGGCAAACTATTTCACACACACACATGCACACACACACACATTCATAATTTCTATGTTTTATGTGTCCCAAGTCTATAATGATCTATTAGCTTCATGCTGTGTTTCCTGCAAAAACCAAACATGCAAAACAGAAAAGGTGTAACCCTTCCATTAAAAAAAATAAATAAATAAACTAAACTAAATATACAAATCTGTGATCTGTCCTATTTTGTATAATTTATACTTTGATTACACAATGTGTACTTAGCCTATCTATTTATAGTTTCAAATAATAAGCAAAATAATCTGATGTGGACTTCTCAAAAAGTGAGAAGAGGTCTTCTTAGGAGAATTTTGAAGTATTTCCAAAATAAAATTGGAAATTTGTTTTCTATAAAACAAGAACTCTTGCTGTGTTATATAACTAGCTATTCTGTATTGTTATGGCAATATTCTTTGGTGTGTGTTTGCCTTTCAGGTTCCAGATAAGGGGTGTATTGCATGTAGCAGTGATGTAGTCCAGTCTGAAGTTTATGGTATACTTCCAGAACCTCAAGTCTGCATGCTACTAATACGAAGCCAGCCTCTATTCCCTTCTGCCTTCAAACCACCTTTGTGGCACATATATGGCCAAAACGTTGTGGATATCTGAGCACCACACCCATATGCGCTTGTTGAACCTCCCATTCCAAAACCAGGGGCATTAATATGGAGTTGGTCTCCACCTTCCTGCCATTGGTGTCGGGCGAGGCGCATATAAGTCAGTGTTCCAGTTTACCCCAAAGATGTCCAATGGGGTTGAGGTCAGGTTTGGGGATCTTTAGATCCAGTGAAGGGAAATCTTAATGCTACAGCATACAAAGATATTCTATACAATTGTGTGCTTCCAAATTTGTGGCAGAAGAGCCACATCATACATGGGTGTGATGGTCAGGGGTCCACATACTTTTGGTGCAATGTATGTAGCATTACTGACAACAGATCCACCGGTTTGTGTTAATCTGCAGTGCTTCAATACATAGATTGTAACTTACTACATATTACTGGTTTAGCAATCCACAAACAAATGCACAAGCAAATGAATTTAGGTTATTTCATGCACAATAGTTTGTATAAAAAGTTTGACATTACCAAGAACAAGACGTCCCTCTTCTGAAGCCATTTCTTTGCTGACTTGGATTTGTGCTTTGGGTCATTACCATGCTGGAAGGTGAAATTTTTCTTGATGTTCAGCTGTCTAACAGAGGCCTGTAAGTTTTGTGCCAAAACCTATTGGAATTTGGAGCTATCCATGATTCCCTCTATAATGACCAGAGCCCCAGTCCCAGCTGAAGAAAAGTATCCCATAGCATGATGCTCCCACCACCATGCTTCACTTGTATTTGCACCAAACATATCTTTTAGAAATTACACCCAATTTTTTATTTTATTTATTTATTTTTTTTAACCTTGGTCTCATCAGACCATAATACATTTATGGCTTCTGTCTAGCCACTTTACCACACAGCACAGAAATGTGAAGAATATGAGAGATTGTTGTCACATTCAAGGAGGGACCAGTACTTGCCAGTACTCATTTAATGTTGCTGTAGGACTCTTGGCAGCCTCCCTGAGTTTTCTTCTTGTCCTTTCATCAATTTTAGAGGGACATCTTGCTCTTGGTAATGTCACTCTGGTTCCCCATTTTCTCCACTTGTTGATGATGGCCTACACAGTGTTCCATGGTACATCTAATGTTTTGTACCCCTCTCCTGTTCAATATCTTTAGACATTAAGATCCTGTATATGCTTTGTTTCAAATTATTGTTGCTAAAGGTGGTTCTACATGTTACTGAATGGTAGTGTATACTTATTTTTTCCCACCTGGTTTCTGAATGTCAGTTTACTTTTGGGAAAAATTTTAAATATTGAAATCTGTTGTGTGTTTTTTTTTGTCACCGTATTGTTAAATTTTTCCTAATTTTATTCTGGCATATCGTCGTTTTCGTCTTGACCTTATCTGAGATCAAGATTAAGACAAGATTGTCTCAGTCCTAGAGCCAGTTTGTGTATTTACTTGGGGCATTTTTTATACAAATGTCAGTCTTATCATGGAAAATCAATGCTGTGAGCAAAGAAAAATTAATAATCTTAAATGCTCTGATTGAATGTTTAAATGTGTTATTCATCAAGAACATGTTTCAATCAGTGACACTGCACTGTTACACCAGAGGGAGCAAGAGACCAATTTTTTTTTTTTTTAACGTCAGCAATGAGGCTAAGGTGATTCTTAGTTTATTCTTAACACCTTTTTAAAATCTTTTCACAATTAATCATAGTCATGTGATCTCTTTATCAAGATTGTTTTTGTCACCGCGGTTGTTCAGTAATATACAGTCTCCTCCGAAAGTATTGGAACGGCAAGGCCAATTCTTTTGTTTTTGCTATACACTGAAGATATTTGGGTTTGAGACCAAAAGATGAATATGAGATGATAGATTAGAATTTCATTTCCTGATATTTACATCTAGATGTTTTAAACAATAGAACATGGCACCTTTTGTACCAGACCACCCAATTTTTGGGTGAGCAAAAGTATTGGAACAGATAGTCTTAAAGTAAATAACACTCAATATTTTGTTGCATATCATATCCCTTGATTGCAGTGACTGCATCAAGCCGACGACCCACTGACATCACCGAACTGTTGCATCCTTCTTTTGTGATGCTTTTCCAGGCTTGTACAACAGCTTCTTTCAGTTGTTGTTTGTTTTGGGGGGTTTCTCCCTTCAGTCTCCTCTTCAGGAGGTGAAATGCATGCTCAATTGGGTTAAGGTTTGGTGATTGGCCTGGCCAGTCTAAAACCTTCCAATTTTTTCCCCTGATGAAGTCCTTTGTTGTGATGGCAGTGTGTTTTGGATCATTGTCTTATGGTGTGATGAAGTTTCTCCCAATTAGATTGGATGCATTTCTCTGTAAATTGGCAGACAAAATGTTTCTGTAGACTTCTGAATTCATTCTGCTGCTACCATCATGAGACTGAGCAATGACACTACCTCCACCGTGCTTGAAAGGTTTTAAGGATTGAGAGGGCTTTGCAAGTGTCCCATACACACACACACACACACACACACACACACTGTTCTGATCAAACTCACAACTAGTTGTAAAGTATACTTTTAGAATTCATTCAAGTGTCTTTTATACTATTTTGAGAAATTTAGCAAATGTACCATATTGCACTTGTGATATCAGTAATTATGATCACTTTCTGGATGTCTGTAACATTTAAATGAATATCTTTGAATATTTGTTTGAATTCCCCCTGAAAGGTTGTGCGTACAGATTGAGATGCAAACCGACGCACTGATGCTATCTCTGTGCAGGAAATGGGATACACTGCAAAGTCAGTTCAGTGTGAAGTGTGCTAATCGCACCCTCACCCAGAGCCCTGTCAGTCCTTAAAACCTTTGATCAGATAAATAACTAAACGTCACCTGAATAACAATCAGAGCAGATATGATCCTATCTCTGCATACCAAATCAAAGCAGAAGGTATATATATATATATATACTGCAGTGGCGGCTGTTGGTTTTTAAACAGGTGAAGCGTAGATATATCTCGATATCTCTCTTTGTTCTGTTGCACTTCAGTGAAGCCATGCATCGGAGTGTAACCCAAAATGACTTATAAAGGCTTGCTACATTCCTTGCTTCATTTCCCACTCCACCATATATATATATATATTCTATTCTAACTGCAAGAGCTTAGTGACATATTTGACTTGATTTGACTTCCACTTAGCAGGCCAGAAAATAAAAATGAACTGTCTCAATATACACTATATGGCCAACATCTGTGTCTGACCTCACTAGTGCTCCAGTGGCTGAATGATCACAAATCCCCACAGCCATGTTCCAAAATCTAGTGGAATGCCTTCCCAGAAGAGTGGAGGCTGTTATCGCAGGAAAAGGGGCAACAACTCAATATTAATGCCCTGTTTTTTTTGTTGTTTTTTTTAAATAATAATAATAATAATAATAATAATGGGATGTTCAATACTCCGGTGTCCAAATACTTTTGGCCATATAGTGTATCTCAACCTTTTAGTAGCCAGGGACCCCTTTAACTGGAAAATAAATTGCTTTATTTCATGATTTGATCAGGGCCCTGTACTCCTCTTCCTGACCATTCCTGATACATGCAACAATCGCACTACCATCCGAACACTTCTGAACGTGGCAGGATTTGCGATTGAATTTGAATTTGGCGCTCAGCCAATCAGATCTGAGTACTCAGTCGCGTGCGAGGGGATTTGTGACGTGTCACAGGGGCTAGCGCAAACATAAATAAATAAACAAATAACAAAGAAAACACTAAAGAGCACTATTTCCAAGGCGCAGTTTAATCGGTTTGGATAGTGCGAAACGACTCGGTGGTCCCTACATAGGTGCACTACGAAGGGGATGAAATAAGAGCTTTAACTCCCTACCTAGTGCACTTTACACCACACGAAAAGAATTGTTATTCAACCAGCAACGTCTTCCTGCTTGTTGTTCTGCAAGATAGAATAGATTTTATCCTAAGAAGAAGTTCCATCATATAATATAATATGATATAATAGAATACAACAATAATAATAATAATAATAGAATATACGGTTTAAGCTGTAAACACTTTCGGACGCGCAGTTCAGTAGGTATCCAGTACTCCTAGGTTGCATGAGAGATGAAACCACGCCCGAGGGAGGAGAACCCAAAAACTTCCTTAAAGTCACTTCTGCAAGCGCAGTGGACTCTGTGCGCACTTTATTCGGATCCTCCAGAGAAGAAGGTTCAAGCATGTCGGGAGTGGCGTCCACTTTGGCCAAGAAGAGAGCCCGGGCTGCGGGTTTCGGCACCAACGCCAACGCTAACAAGTACCTGAACCAGGACTACGATGCGCTCCGGAGCCAGTGCCAGGGCCAGGGCCAGCTTTTCTGTGATCCTTACTTCCCAGCTGCGCCTGAGTCCCTGGGCTTTCAGGAGCTCGGACCACATTCCTCCAAGACCAGGGGTGTGCAATGGAAAAGACCTGGAGTAAGTAGTGCTGGATAAGTTTGACTGAGATTGCAAAAGTGTGGCTGATGCTGGCCAGTGTTTCTTTGAGAATGTTTCTGGAAAATATTCCATGCAGATTTATTTTTAGAGGGGGCAGAGATTACATCCTGAAGCCAATTTGGATGAGAAGAGAACTTGTTGAGAAACTGGCTGGGGGAAAACCCAGTCATGAGGCATGAGCGGATTGTGCAAGGGAATATTTCTGTCATATTCAGAAAGAGGGATGCAGCATTTTTCTTACCTGTTGTCATTTATTCCTATAAAAGTATAGTTTATTTATCTTCTCCATTTTGCCTGTGTGTGTGTGTGTGTGTGTGTGTGTGTGTGTGTGTGTGTATAGCTCCTTACTGACCTATAAAGTGAAGTCATATTAGATGTGACGTACTATGTATTTTGATAACTCTGCATACTCTTTTTTTGCATTATATAATTTGCTAATTTGGGTAAGTCTCAAAATCACAAAATGTTGATGATATCGTCGTTTTTATTGCGTACAAATCCTTATGAACGAACAGGTAGTTAAAGATGGGTGTCAGCTTTTACCAACACCAGTGCACAGCCATTGTAAGGCAGGATAATTGCTCCAGGTGTGTCTACATTTGTGTGTGTGTGTTTGTTTTTTTTTGTTTTTAACAGGAGCTGTGCTCCAGTCCTCAGTTCATCATCGGAGGAGCTACGCGGACCGACATCTGCCAAGGAGCTCTGGGTAAGCTACACGGCAACTGATATTGAAATTACTGTAGGTGCTGTTGCCTGTGGTGTTGTATCTGTTCACAACATGTCTGAAACAGGAAGCGATGAGACTCTCTCTCATGCACACGCACGCACGCACGCACGCACACACACACACACACACACACACACACACACACACACACACACACACAAACAAATAAGCCAGTGGTTGCTACCCTCCTTTAGTGAATCAGGGTGGTTAGTGGTTAACTCCCTGAACTGGTTCAACAGCTTTTTTTAAATTATTATTATTTGTTAAGCAGCTTTGTAAGTAAATAAAAGCATTAAAGTTTGGCATTTCGAGCTTCCCTTTTTCCTGCATGCCAATAAATAACCTAATATTGCGCAGACGCTGAAAAGCCAAGCAGGGTCTAAGTGTAAAATTCGACATTTAGAAGCGTTAACCTTGAACGCATCGGACTTGCTAGGTCAAACAAGTACAAACAATGAAATCAAAGAATCACCTGGAGATCTGGGTGTGTCGCTGGATGTGCGCGCAGTGTCGATTCTCAGGTGTCATGAGGAAAGCGCTTGGGGTTGTCCCCCTGGACACGCTGTTTACATCACAGATTTGGTTCATTAATCAAAAGCCAAGTGATTACGACGCATCATCATGATGACATACTTGAACACTGACCAAGAGCCGGTTCTGACGCTAGCCAAAACAAATGTTTAAGTTTAATTGTGTTTATATTTAGTATTCAGATGCAGTGCAGTGTTGGCACAGTGGTTGAGGTTCCGTATTACAGATTTCATATTCCCCCTCCTCCCCCCCCCCCCCCGCCCCCACCCCGGCGAGCCCTTTTGCCTCAATTGTGTACTTGATTTTTTTTGTTTTTTTTTAGATAAATAAGAAAATAAATGAGTAAATACTTTCGTTCTAATTGGTCAGAAGGGACTTGTATAGCGGACTCACTACATTAACAGCTTTAAATAAACAACATCAACAAACAGATTTGTGTAATTGTTGATAGGGTGAAGTTTTCTGTAAGATGTTTATTTAGCATTTCTGGAAGGAGTCTCCAGTGGCAGCGCTTTGTACCAGTCTGTAAGTTTACCTCAGGATAGAGGAGTTTGCACTTTTTTTTTTTTTTTTTTTTGGAGTGGCTATAATGTAAATGATGACAGGAACTTGTTTCGTGGACGAAATGCCCACAACATGAACTGTAATTCTAAACGAATAAAAAAGTATGATGTGTTATTGGAAAATAATCAACTTTCCAGGTGGTAAAATAAAAAAAAAAAGCATTAGTAATAAGCATTATGCGGAAACTCCTATCGGCTTTAGAACATTTTAAAATAAAATGACTTGGGATCAGCGTAGGTGTCTGTCTCGCTATAAGATTAACGCTGTACACATTGCAAATGCAAAAACACCCTTATAATAGAGCATGTAAAGCCTCTAAACAGGTTGTTCTGCAATACGGAGTATTAACGTGCATTTTTCAGGATGTGATCTCGTTTCGCTTGCACAAAAGTTACTACCTAAAGTTAATATGATCCGTATGGAGTGAAGACACACACACAGTAAACAATCCTCAGCATGTTCATAAGCAACAGGATCAGGTTCGGCTCTCCTGTAGCCTGCGTGACTCTGTGACCACAGCCGGCTGTGCAGGAATGCAAGGACGATTTGCATGCTTTTAATCCGTGTTGATTTGTTTAGTGTTCTCCTCACATCATTTATGCACCTACTCACTTTTTCGCTATAGATTAAACTGCTGAACCTACGAGCACATGAAGAGCTCACAAACGAGTTAGCACTAGTAGACCCGAGGAGATGCGAGCGCTCGGGGGGTTTCTCACAAAAACATTTACTGCTTCTTTTTTGCTTTTGGCAGCAGACAAAAAATTCCAGACGTAATATGCTAATAAACAAAAAGCCTTTTCTTCCCAGATCACTTATATTGCTTTTACGTCACGTGGTTAAAGTGGCCCAGTTCCTGATATATAATTATATACAAAATGCCACCTGGATCATTTCTAATCAAATTTTGAACTACTTTCACATGCTTTTAACAATAGACATGTGTTGTTGTTGTTGTTCATGACGCATGTGGATAATGGCACATTTCTGAGTTAAAATGTTACTTAAAAAGTGTGTTTTAAAAACACATAGCAACATGGAAAGAGCTGATCTGAGCAGATCAAAAATGAAGAAATAAGGTGTAAAAAGAAACACATTAGATATGTTTATATTGGAATATTCAGTGATTCTGGTGCTAATTTGTTGGTTGGAGCTTGTGTTTCCATTATTCCTGTGAGAAATTAATGGCTGGGGGAGTGGGGATGGGGTCTGGAGAATATTGTCAACAATCTCAAACGTAAGAGATAATGATCATGTTTCACTGTTAGCTCCTAAAATGAAAAGCGGTTCCCTTCTCGATCACCGTTCTCCGGCGATGTTCAGCACGAGATGCTCATTAACAAGAAATCCATTGTAGAAGTCCCAGAGTCTGCTCGGCTAATCAGTGATCTACAGTGTAGAAAGCGTGAACGCTTTGGAAGCTGATCTGTTTGAGCAGAGCATATAGATAAGGAAGTGAGCGAGTTGAACAGATTAAAGCTCCGCCGCATCGGTGTCTTTAGGTAGACAGGGAGCGATGGCCTCACAATGGGCTGGTAGTTGAACAGCATTTAATAACAACGTGTCCATTACGCAAAGCGTTCAGAATGGAATTTTTTTCCGTAACGGAACTTTCACACCTACTTTGTTTGGTGTGGACCAGTCAAACCTTTTATTATTAACAGGTGTGAACATTCTTCCTATGCTTGGGTGTGTTAAACTCCCAAATTCCATTAAGTGTACAGGAAAATTCTTGATAAGGAGTGAAAGATTTAACATGGCATGACAACGACTATTCTACTGCTCTGTCATTCAGCACATGTAGACGTGTCAAAACCTGTGTCCGTTCCGAGAGTGTGTGTCTGTGTATACAAGTCTTTAGCGATCAGATCTTCCCTCTGGATTCGTGCCGAGTCATTGAGCCGAAAAAGCCGAGAGATTACGTAATGAACGATAAAGTTCAGAGTGAATAGTATGCATTGCTGTCTCTCTGCAAACCTGCTTCTTTGAGTGGCACGTGCCAATGGTTTTGCGTTTGAAGTTTGAAGAAGTTTATTATACATTCCACGTACACACTGCGGCCCTTCAGCATTCCATTAGTGGTCACGTGACACAGAGAAACAAAGAATCACCCTAGGGATTTCTAGACTGTCCGTAAATAAACATGTATTGCACAGCGCTTTCAAATTCTCGATTCTGATTAGTCAGAAGGTGTTGATTTAATTTATATTATTAATTATATTGCGCTTGTTCTAATACATTAGTGTTTCTATGGTAACAGCTCATTGACAGGAAAATGAACGAAGAAAAGTAAATCTGATATGGCTTTATTTAACATTTATGGAAGGAGTCTCCAGTGTCAGTGCTTTGTAACAGCCAATAACTTTTCTGCCACAAGAAAATCTTCAGGACTTTGTGAACTTTTGTTATGGCCCAGATCTCGAGGACCGAGAGAATTTTTTTTCTCCATTTCATTCATAGGTTACTGGGAACAAATTTGCAATTTAGACCATTTAGCTCCGCCTACTTAGATTTTGAGCTAATTTGCATAATATAAGAAAACTTCATTCTACACAAAATTCGTGTCTAAATACTTGGTCCGATCTAACATTCGAATAGTGATCCATAACCAATATGGCCACCACATGCCAATCAGTGCTTACTGGGTGGAGCTTAATTTACTCAAACAGCTCGTAATTGATTGCATGGATTGAAAACTTAGATTCAGGAGAAGATTCAGAGAAAATGTTCAAAGACCTACAAAGTGAGGTCATTCATAAGGGGATGGATTAAGTTTAAATAGCCCAGGAATGTCTGATCGATCTGAAATCTGGTGCACTGCATCATTATGCAGTTGGATTTCATCTAATGACTGGGTTGTTTACAAAACATGGCCACCATCAGCCAGTCGGCTTTGACAAGGTATTTCATAAGGTTAGGGCGTAGCTCCCATCACCAAATATTTATGGTCTCATTTGAGTTCTGTGTAACTTGGCAAGACCTGGCCACTGGGGGCTGTATTTGCAAAGGGTGCTTGGACCCCGCAGATCACTCTTGCAGCTATATTTCTTCTTCTTCAAATTATTATTATTATTATTATTATTATTATTATTATTATTATTATTATTATTATTATTATTATCATCTCTGTGGTAGGCTACTATGGATTTGACAGGTCATATGAGGATCTTTATCAGAAGACATTTGTCCTGTCATTATATTACAATTAAATTATTATATACATAAATTAGAGTTATAATATTACAATAATTGGTGTCATAAAAAGTAATCGAAACTGTGAGTTATGTTCGTTGGGTTTTTTAAAACTTGTTTACCTTGTTATAGGACTGCCTTTACCAAATACTCGTTATGCTTCCTAGTCCAGAAATACAAAACCTCACAAGACAGATGTTCTTAGGCTGCTTAGTAAATTGGACATTGGGCTGTGATAATATTGTACTGTGTCAGAGGTGCTGAATATTGCAATATGTTGTATGAATGAATATTGGCATCTAACATGCAGTTTGAATCATTTGAGTTGAGGCTTTCTGTTTGTGTCTCTCAGGGGACTGCTGGCTCTTGGCGGCCATTGCCTCTCTCACATTGAATGAAGATGTGATGACCAGGGTGATCCCCAAAGGCCAGGATTTCGGATCTGGCTATGCTGGAATCTTCCACTTTCAGGTGTTCAAGTATACCAATCTCTTTTAGGTCCAGTAAATGTTTTGTCTATGACAACAGTGGTCATGATTTCTACACCCATCAGTGTATTTAATTCCAAAATCTAATAATGTCTGGCTGCGATGTCCTCTTCACGTTCTTGTCCTCAAAGAGAAAATGGGTGGATGGAATTTACAGTTAAAGGAGCAGAGGTTACAGAACAGTTTTATTCTTAATGGCAGTGTTTGACTTGATCTTGTAGAGATTATATTTTCGTTTTTTTAAAAAAAAATCCTTCCACACTTGCTGTATTTAGTTCTGGCAGTTTGGTGAGTGGGTGGATGTCGTCATTGACGATCGGCTGCCCGTGAAGGATGGAAAGCTGCTGTTTGTCCACTCGGAAGAAGGCAACGAGTTTTGGAGCGCCCTGTTGGAAAAGGCCTACGCTAAGTAAGTGTGTCTTTGCTTCTGAGCACTACTTGAGATTTTATCTAGACTACACTCAGAGTTCTGGATGGCTTTGTGTCTTCCCTCTTCCTTACAAAAATTTGCCCTTACTAATTAGCTAGTGAGTTTAGGTAGAACACTAAACGGTCCAGTGGGATTTGCTTTATAAGGTGCCCCAGTCACCTCCATTGGCTCCTCTCAATTCTGAGGAGCAGCAGCATCACTAAAAGATAAGAGACACGCTTTTCTGCCTCTTCAGATAAAGCAGCCGTCAAACCGAACGGCCAAAAAAACATGACAGAAAAGTCAACTCACTGAAGGGGAAAGCATGTGTGATGTGAAACACGTGCATTTGTTTGTTGTAGTGGTTATTTTTGCTTCATGCCAACTCTATCTAGATGACCATTGACTTCACAAGCCTCAGTCTCAGTAGAAACCAAGTGGTGTCTTTGTTTAAAAAAAAAAAAAAAAATGGAGGTGTGGCTTATGCTTCGTCTTCTTCTTATTATTATTATTATTATTAGTAGTAGTAGTAGTAGTAGTAGTAGTAGTAGTATCTGTCTTGTCCACTTACATAAGCTAGGATAATTGTGTCAAAATTCAGATTTTTCTCTCTGCCTGCTAAGATTTTCTTGTTAGCAATGTTAGCACCTCCACTACGTCCTTAAGGCCCACGTGTGATCTAGCTATGTTGATTTCCTGATAGTAGCAAAAGATCCAAAACTGGTAAAGCGCAGTGGCCTTGGTCTGCAGTTTGACTGCAGTGCGAACACGATTCAACCTTATTTGAAACCAACTCCAGGAAGAGGTCCACACATGGTGTAGATTTGAGGTTGGGGCTGGCATTTTTTAAAAGGGGAGCTGCTAAACTAATCCTGAGGAGAGAGTTAGAGTGCTTTATTAATACGATGCATTTTTTCCCCCTGTCTGGGTTGAAAAGTGAAAAGAATGAAGAATGCACTAATAATGGATACAGTTTACAAAATCAATCAGCTCAACAGCAGCAATTCTTACAAACTCACGATCGCTAATGGGGGAAAAAAACATAAACGTTAACGCTGTCCTTCTGAATGCATGTAAGTTAGAACGTTTTATTTTTATTTTATCCAACAGCTCACGGTCACTCTACAAGCAATTCTAAAAAGATTTTATTTTATTATGAAATAGAATAAAAATGTAATTTATATACATAATAAGCTATTAAGCTATTTTATGCCATTTCAATAGCTAAGCTAAAAGGGAAAGCCACAGAAGAGGAAGAAAATGGTTGTTAGGCTTGTGTCTGGGACGGAAAATGGTGGGTAAACAGTTACATAAGATTTAGTGACTTTAATTATACTTGATGGCTGAGTTCAGGAATTGAATTTTGTGTGTGTAAACATTTTAGCTAATTATCCCATCTACTCATCAACTACTTCATTAGCTTTTTTTTTTTTTTTTTTAAACTTTCTGCAGGGTGAACGGCTCGTACGAGGCTCTGTCCGGAGGCTCCACCACCGAAGGTTTTGAGGATTTCACCGGTGGAATTGCCGAGCAGTACGAGCTGAGGACCGCGCCGGCAAACATGTTCCAGATCATCAAGAAAGCGCTGGCGTCTGGAGCGCTGCTTGGCTGCTCCATAGATGTGAGCGCTGTTAATGCACACTCTTCTCTTACTTTTTTTTTTTTTTTTTTTAATGACCAGGCCTGGCTGAAATAAGCTATTCATGTGGGGTGTGTGTGTGTGTGTGTGTGTGTGTGTGTGTGTGTGTGTGTGTGTGTGTGTAGATCACAAGTGCTGCTGATTCAGAGGCCATCACTCGGCAGAAACTGGTGAAGGGACACGCCTACTCGCTCACAGGGGCTGTCGAGGTACAAACAAAATAATATATAAAATAATTATATATACGTAATCATAATTTCATATTCTGCTTTTAGGTTTTGCGTGTGTGTGTGTGTAACATTACCCTGTGTGTTGTGTTTTGTATTAAGGTCAATTACCGTGGTGGTTTGGAGAAACTGGTGCGCATGAGGAACCCTTGGGGTCAGGTGGAGTGGACTGGAGCCTGGAGTGATGGGTAACACACTCTCACACACAGACACACACACACACACACACACACACACACGCACACACACACACACACACATGCACTCCCAACCAACACACACTCTCCTCTGCTTTAGTACTTTATTACAAGTGTACAGTAAATTTTATATTACAAATGTGGGTATAATGTATATAATATAAATATACAGTAATATTAATCTTACATTATAAATATATTTATAAATACTGTATATACTGTAATCTAACTTCCTTAGGCTATAGTGTAACATTAATGTTGTAACAAACCTTTTCCAAACCAGTATAAAGTCTACTTGCTATTCATATGCATGGAGGTTAGGCAGGATGTTGTAAAAAATGACTATTTAAAAAAAAAAAATGAATACATTACTACATTAATGCTTTGTTCTTGATATTGCAGCTCGTCTGAGTGGAACTCTGTGGATCCTTCAGAGCGACCAAACGCCAACGCTGAAGATGGAGAGTTTTGGTAATGTTAAGTCTCATGTTAAAAATCAAATCTAATAATAATAATAATAATAATAATAATAATAATAATAATAATGAGCTAAAAATCTTATATATGTCTTTCATGTTAAAGTACTTTCTGATTAAACAGGTTGACACGAAACTAAATCAGGTTACAAAGACAAAGTCATGATTCAAACACATTCAAAATATCAAAGATATTAGATTAATAATATAGACTACAAACACTATATTTAAATAAAACAATTGCAAATTCTATCTACTGTAACTGTAATTAATTTCTGAAAATAAATTGTACTTTTTTTTTAAACGCTGTCTGAAAATTTAATTTAAAAAAGGTTAAAAACAAAAAAATATATATATTTTTTAAAATAAAGTAATAAACAGACTAATGGATAAGAACAAGCTAATCTTTTAATCTTCAAATTTAAAAAGTGTATTTATTTTTTATTTTTTTATAATCTGTCAGGTACCATTATATGACACAAAATAATAAAGTTAAAATGTTTTTCATATCCCAATTGTTGTTAGTATCACTACAGCACATCATAATTAAGCCTTTTAGAGAGAAACAAAACAAAAAAAAAACTAGTTTCAGCTAAGATCCAATGCAAAACCATGTCACCATAAAACAGTGGCTAACATAGGCTAAAAATCTTCCAGGTCCTTGGCTTAATGCAGTGTGGTGACATTTTTAGTTTGAGCGCATGCATTCTAAGTCGTATGTTTGCGCGTAGGATGTCGTTTTCCGAGTTCCAGCGGCAGTACTCGCGTATCGAGATCTGCACCCTGACCCCAGACGCCATCGTTAGCGACCAGGTCAAGCCATGGAGCGTGACCAACTATAACGGGAACTGGAGGAGGGGCTCCACAGCGGGAGGGTGCAGGAATCATCCTAGTAAGTACAATTTATGAACTGACTAAAAACCACAGGTTGGATTCAATCATTTTAGACCAACCTGCTAGACATGATTTAGGCGTATCTTGGTTGGGAAGAATTTAACGACGGGTAGGACATAGGGGTTTATCACTAATAAATTAATGTCAGATGACGTATTAGTTGAGAGTCAATCAAAAGTCTTTTGTTCTATGTTCAAACCGCCAGCTAAAAGACAAAGAGACTAGAAGTTAATCGTTTTACAGTGAAGTGGGCGGGGCAAGTGATACGGAAAGGTTGGTTGGTTGGTGGTGATGCGAGAGTGAGGAACAGTGGCATATCTTCCACCAAAAGTCAGTGACTAGGTTAGGAGGGCAATAGTCAGAGAAGTAACCAAGTTACCAAGGTTAACACTCAACATGGTGCTACCACCACCATGCTTTGTGTACTGTGGCAAGCTGTATTGATTTGATTTATGCATGTGGCAGACCCTGGTATCCAAAGCGATGTGAGAGCAGGTACAATCCAAGCACCAGAGTAGATCAAAGTTTCTTACAAACATCTGACACGCATTTGACAGAACAAAAGGGTCTTATGGTCTATGGACTTGAGGGGAAAAAAAAAAAACGATTCATTTTACTAGTCATCAGTAATGTCCTTATAATCTTCGCCTTAGTCATCAGAAATAATGTCCATGACTAAGATTTTGCTCTTTTTACTAGACAGCACAAACAAACAAGCACACTGATTTGGTTTAGCGATTTACTGCGTGTTAGATTAGCGTCGGCATTAAAATAAGCAGGATTTCCTTATCCTGAACTAGTCATTGTTTCATTGTTTCACTTTTGCAGGCACGTTCTGGATGAACCCGCAGTTCGTCATCAAGGTGAACGAAGAGGACGACGACCCGAATGACAACGAGACGGGCTGCAGCCTCGTCGTGGGTCTGATCCAGAAGAACCGGCGCCGTTTAAGAAAGGAGGGAGGGGACATGCACACCATTGGCTACGCCATCTACGAGGTCAGAGGGAGAGGCGCGGCTCTGATGTGTCTTTTTTTTTTTATATCCTGATCCTGGAGTATATACGAGATTATAGGGATGGGATGTCCCAGTGAGATCAACCGAAAAGGATACATTGAATTTTTTTCTACACTATGTGGTTAGCACAAGTTTCCCCCCCCCTTTTTGTCAGTTTCATATTCTTCATATATTCATATATTCATATTCTGATTCTTTTCTGGTTAGACTGTATAATATCACGATGAGCCTGAGCACGACCATTGTATGAAAAAGAATTAGGAAGAGTAAAAATGGAGGCGAGAGGAATGGCTGAAGAGCCGGATGGAGGAAATGAGGGAAAAATGAGGAAATAGAGTAGAGGATGTAAAGAGGGTTGGTTTATTGTGACAAAACAACGTCGTGATATTCTTGGAGAAAAGGAAATGCTCGATCATCCGATGGATCATGTTTTACCACTGGGGAAGTTTCCAGTGTATGGAGTGACCTGTATGTTTGTGTGTGTTATGGTGATGGCTGAGGATATATCATTAGTGTGATCGCATGTTTCTGGGAAAATTTTAGACAGATTTGTACATTGGTATCAAATATGATGCATTTAAGTGGATATGAATATTTGAAAGCAGATCATGCCTATATACTGTACTGTGCAAAAGTTTTAGGCACATGCAAAGAAATGCTGTAGAGCAAAGATAATGAAATTAAATGTTTTTATTTTAAAAAAAATACTATAAATAGAGCAGTAAACAGTAAATAATGAAACAAAGTCAATATTTGGTGTGACGATCCTTCACTTTTAAAAAAAAAAAAAAAAAAAAAAAAAAGAGTAGTCTCAGGTGCAGTGTGTGCAGTTTGATAAGGAAATGAGCTGGAAGTGTTACTGAGCATCTTGCAGAAGCAGCCGCAGTTCTTCTGGAGACTTCGACTGTCGACTCGCTTCTTATTTTCTGCAGCGAAACCCAGCAGCCTTCATTCTGTCTTTAATCTGAAAAGTGGTCTCTTAGGGAATCTGCTGCTTTCTTTCCTGACATCCAAACATTTTTCTGTAACATTTCATTTTGTGCCGGAAAACGAACGTTTGGAATCTGAAATGTTTTTGTGCCGAATCTATAACGTAGAAGTCATAAAAACAAATAGGGTGCCTAAGACTGTTGCACAGTACCGTATATGTGAAAGTGTTGTGTATGTAACGTTGACATGTTCATGATAACCTGACACGTTTTTATTTTTCTGCATCTCCACAGGTGCCTTCACAGGTAAGAGCACTAATAATTTAATAACCGTGTCTTATTTATGTAGCAGCGTTCGTACATCCAATGCAGTTTTTGTGCATTTCCTGCCCTTCTGTCCTTCTACCAGTTCCAAGGCCAGACAAACTTGCACTTGGACAAGAATTTCTTCCTGACACACGCGCAAAAAGCTCGCTCTGAGACCTTCATCAACCTGCGCGAGGTCAGCACGCGGTTCAAGCTGCCTGCCGGCGAATACCTCGTCGTTCCCTCCACCTTCGAGCCCCAAAAGGATGGCGACTTCTGCCTGCGTGTCTTCTCTGAGAAGCAGACTGAAACACAGTAAGCATTTCAAATCCCCTTTTACAGATTAGCTCAGATTAGATAAGATTATTTTGTTCAGGTGTAACGTTCCGGTCCCGTCTACACTAATACAGATACATTTCAGAACACTATTTTCATAACAGAATATTATTTTGAACCCCATTGGCATTTGTATATTGTGCTTCATTTATTAATCTTTCATTTCTCAAGTTCTATAAATTCTAAAAAAAAATTCCCAGCAGATTTACAGAACTTTACAGTGGTGCCGATTTTCTTCGCATTCGCGCCAATCAGCGCATTCGCGTCACTGCTGATGTACGTTTAGCCACGCTCACCAAACTCCATAAAAGGCAAAAACAATAACAGTGTTTTTAAAATATATCCGCATCAGTGTGTACACGGCCTCAGTGTGTATGATACTGTTACCATGGGAACGATAACACACATAATGGATTTATTTAAAGAAAGAATGAATGACTCGTAGAATAAAATGAATGAATGAAACAGTAAGTAAAACACAGAACTAGTGAATGACAAAAAACATGAAAGAAGTAATGAAAAATTTATTAATTAATTAACTGATGAATGACTGAGTGAATTGATGAATGAATGAAAAAAATGGGAAAGAACTGAAATGGAAAAAATGGGAAGGAACTGAAGCGGAAGGAAAAAAATTCAAGAAGGACAAAAAGAAAGAATAAATGAAAGCATGAACGGAACAATGAATTAACGAAAGAAACAATAAATGAATGAATGAAAGAGAAAGAATTAATGAAATAATGAAATAAAAAAGAAGGAAATAATGAATGAATCAACAAATGACAAACAGTTGAAAAAGAAAAAAATGAAAGAATGGAAAAAAAGACAGAATGAATGAAAGCATGAATTGTAGAAAGACAGAAAAAGACAAATGATTGGATAGATGAACGGATGAATGATGGGGAAAGAATTGAAATGAAAGTGGCCAAAAGAAAGCATGAATGAAAGCATAAATAGAAGAAAGACGGAACGGACGAATGGATGAATGAACAGTAGAAAAAACATGCATGAAATAATAAGTGAATGAAAGAGTAAGAAGGAGTGAAATAATGAATGGAAGAAACAATGAATTGATGACTAAATGAAATAGAATGGATGGATGGATGAATGAATGAATGAATGAATGAGTAATTCAGTAGTTATTATTCAGTATATGTAGCGTACACATACTTCTTGAGTAACAGGACTTCCTTTCCCCTCTCAGGCGGTGCGATGATCCTGTTGATGCTAAATTAGTAAACGTGAGTTTGGTTTTAGAATATTTTTTTTTTATTATAAAATTGTTGTTTTTCTTTAATTGTAGTAGCCTTCATTAAAGCTCACGATTCATTAATCTTACTCAAAACAATTGAACAGATACTCTGAGATTTCAGGTTCTTGAAAAGTCCCTGCGTTTATAAGGTTTATGACTGAAAGTACTGATGATGTCACAACATCTGACGGAAATTCTTTTCGTCGATATGAATACGTCTGAGCTTTCCTTTTCAGGAAACCGTGTCCGACAGTGAAGTAGACGCAAGCTTCAGGAGCCTGTTCATGAAACTGGCAGGCAGTGTACGTACAGAGCTTCAGCTATTTCTCAAGAAATATGCAAATCACTTGAAACGAACGCTTTCATGTCTTCGTAAGCATTTTAGCTTCTGGATCAGATTTTGTCCATGTCAATTTAGCGTTGATATTAATAATGAAAGGCTGCACTACGCGATCTTTTAGTCATAGCTAGCTGTGTGTTCTGTTGAAATCACTGGTCTGTCTCTTCCCAGGACATGGAGATCTCTGCTGCAGAGCTCAGAACAATACTGAACAAAGTTGTCTCGAAAAGTACGTATGCTTTTATCATCCTGTTGAGCTAATCGTAACATAGGCGGACTTTGTCTTACCGCATTGTGTTTTGATTTGCAAGGAACTGACATTAAGACAGACGGCTTCTCCCAGGACACATGTCGCACCTTGGTCAACCTCATGGATGTATCCTCATGTTGGCACACTCGGTATTATGCTAATATCTGAAGTAGTGTTGTGACGACTTCCGGTGGTATCATACACCTTGATAACGAGCCAGTCTGAAGTAATTTCCCATGGTCATCATGGACGTTCGTAGGAAACCAAGTTCTCCAGGTCCTCCATGCAAATTTAGCTTCTTATGCAGCCGCCATTTTGAATATTTCCCTTGACTGACACTCAGGACAGCGGAAACGGGAGGCTTGGTCTGGGCGAGTTCGCCACGTTGTGGAAGAAAGTGCAGAAATACATGGTAGGAACATGAGATCAGTGTTCATGATGATTTTAGTCTCGCAAGAGTCTGAACAGAGTGTGTTTTTTAACTTTTAGTTAATGGTAACCGGTATTTTCTGTGAATATAGGCCCAGCATCCAAAGTATCACAGCGTTAAGTAGTAATCAGACTACCTTCCCTTAACGATACATTATCACGTTAATTATATATGTGCGTACTTTTTTAAAATTTACCATGTTTTCCAGACAATAATCAATAAAAATAGTCAATAAAAATCAACATACATTGCTCCAATATATATATATCTTATTTTACCACATGAAACGGTAAACTACCGTAAACTTTGGAGTAGCATGCATACTGTGGAAATAACATGAATACTGAAAACCCATAACAGTCAATCCACCAAAATTTGCTAGAATAACACATTTTAAGGAAAAATATGACGGACTGGTCAAACTACCATCACTGCTAGCATAGCAATACTGTCCATTAACACTACTGAATGTGCAAACTACCTATTAATGAGTGAGTACTGAGTGAGTAAGCTAACTGTGGTAAAACACTAACGAATGATCAAACCACCATAACTGCTGGAGTAGCATGCCTACTCTGAAAACGCTAATTAATGGCCAATCTAGAATATCTGCTAGAGTAACATGTTTATTAAAACAGTAATGAATGGTTGAACTACCATAACCGCTGGAATAACACCTCTTCAAGATAAGCAGTAAAGGATACTACCGTAACTGCCAGAATATCATCCCTACCGTAAAACCACTACAGAATGGGCAAACTACTATAACTATGGGAATATCATGCCTACTATAAAAATAATAATAATAATAATAATAATAATAATAATAATAATAATGAACGGTCAAAATACCATAACGGCTAGACAAACATCAACACCGTTATGAATGTTCAAAGACTAGAAATACTACCTCTTCATCATTATAGTTCTATGTAGTTTGGCAATAACTGGCCACTGTGAGTGATATTTGCTGAAGGTACGCTATATTTAGAGGTCCAAGCACAAACTGCTTGTAACCCAATTGGAATTGTAGGATTTTTCTTATTATTAGGGGTCCAAGCACCAAAGGTGCTGGAGCCTTAATGTAATTGTTAGGATTTTTCTTTGTCTTTCATATTACCATCATAACTACAATACCATATGTACCATTAAAGATGTGACCAAATCTAATTTTTTTTTTTTTTTTGGTTGTTCCATAGCTATCATAATACCAAACTACCATTGCTTCGAGTAGAATGCCTACCATAATAACAGTAACAAATGTGCAGCTTAAAATTGGGGCACTACAAAAACCACATTGTTGTTGATGTTCGTTTTACAGCTGGAAAATATAGTACCTTTGATACATAGCTTCCTGAATGATCATTCTAGATTGTTTGTAGTTGTAATTAACTTATTAGTATTTTCTTACGGTTGTTGTAGGACATCTATAAACAAAATGACATGGATGGTTCCGGGAACATAAGCACACCAGAGTTTCGTGGGGCACTGGCGAAAGCTGGTAAGTCAGACCTCGTCCCACATCAGTCACAAGACCTCTATTCACACACTCATCTGATACACACTAACAGCTTCTACTGCTTCCCACAGCAATACAGTATTGTGAGTACAAGAACATGAAATACCAGAATGCATGAAATAGTGCATAGAATAAATGTTAAAATTTTTAATATTATCCTATGGGTTAATATTTGTCATTCTTGTTTTTACCATGTTATACCATGGCATGTTATACTCCTACACATTATCACACTGGTTTGAATATATTCTAATATTTCCATTGTGAATCGGGAAGAAATTTTGCCCATAAGATCTCTGAATCTGTCTTTTGTTTTTGATAGGATTCACTCTGAATGATGCCATCTACCAGATGTTGGTGGCCCGCTATGCTGGTCCTGACCTCACCATTGACTTTGATGATTTTGTGGGCTGCCTTATGCGATTGGAGCTGATGTTCCGTAAGTGTAGTCCTAAATTCTGCATGGAGGAAAAAAAAAACAATATATGCTATAAGGACAAAATTATGTGGACACCTGACCACCACACCCATATGTGGGCCTTCCCCAAAATGTTGCTGGAAACTTGGAATGACCTTGTATGCTCTAGCAATGAGATTTCCTTCACTGGAACTAAGGAATGGGATGTTCAGCATGAGTGAGATGGTCAGACGTCCACCTACTTTTGGCCGTATGGTGGACATTGTTCCATTCTAAAGATGTCTTTAAAGTAATAGGCATAGATGTAATCTGTGTACTGCCTCGGAAAAAACATGCCAGTACTCATGTCTAGCCATAGTATTAATGTTATAAAAACAAGCACATGACAACATAGAAAACACCTCACCCATGATTGTTATAAGTGTGCCAAACACCACAGTTTGGCACATGAGAAAGTAAACCACGAACTACCACTAATTGCTGGAGTAGCAATATTAGCAAACTACCAAAACATGTCTCCTGTTAAAACCCTAACGAATGGTCAGTATCTGCTAGCATACCACACCAACCATAAACACACTGAATACTGAATAGCCAAAGGACCATAACTACAGAAGTCTAGTAGCAAAGTATTTAGCAATTAGCATAGATGGTCTGTTTTTCTGCATGTTACCAGCTAACTAGCTGAAACGCTAGCAAGCTGTTACTTCTAATTTCTTTTTGGGGCACAGTAGCTACCTTTCCTGTCCTAATCGCAATGTTCTTTTACTTTTTCAATCTGGACTAAATGTTTGAGAACGCCCCCATGACACCCATCTTGCATTTCTCTTTCCTGTTGTTTAGGAGTTTTCCAGAAGATGGATCCGCACAAAACCGGTTTCTTAGAGGTGGACTTTCAAATGGTTAGTTTACCTCATGTTTCTCGTGTGGAAATATATAATGGAAATGTGTCTGTTTTATCTAAACACTGTTTTCTCTCTTGTCTCCGCAGTGGCTGTGTTTAACTATGATCTAAACAGCACCAGCCAGAGCGCAGCAGACAAGCTAAGAGTCCAATACTAAAAATTCTCCATTGCTTAAACACGATTATTAAGGCAGGCTGTATGCATAAGGAACATCAGGAGCATTTTTTTTTTTTTTTTTTTTTTTTGGTCTACAATAGGTTTAGTTGGAAAGTTAAAAGGGTGCTATTATACCATATACATGGAAGTAGCATGTTGTTATGGGATTGCTAGCTGTGCATAAAACATAAAACTATGCTAATTAAAGATTTACGTCTAAGCAGATAATACTATAGGCTATATATTAAAAAAAAACATTTATCTTATTCACTGTTTGGATGCTTTTTTGATAGACGTTTACCAGAGATTGAATTCTTTTGATGTTATTGTGACAAAATCGAGCCATCACAAAAAAAAAGTTTGTGTTGCCTTGAAATGGACACAGGCTAGTATCGAATGTTTTATATGACATGATATTTGTTGATGTGACGATACTGGATAATTCAATTTCTGACCTTTTGTTTTATTTGTTTGAAGGATAAGGGCTGAAGGTGAGGGAAAATTAGGGCTACCTATTTAAAAAAAAAAAACACTAGGCTACTCTCAAATTTATTAAAAGTTTATGGAGACATTTATTATTATGTGATATATCTGACAGTTAAAGTACCCCCGAGGTTTTAATTGAAAGACAGAAGATTCAGGGAGCATCACGTATGAGCTCATTTTGTGACGTCACAAAATAGACATAAGAGCTTGAACCTATCACAGGCTCGTATGCTAAAATATGCAAATGATTAGAAAGTAACTGGGAATGTTTAACTAGAAAGAAGACCTGTTTGGATCGAATGAATCATAGTTGTTATGGTGTTTTGTATGAATCACTTCTAATATGAAAATGCTAATCAAAAAGTGCGGGTTGGTGCACACCAACAGGGCCACATTTGGTCGTGTTGCTGAAGGGGTGGAGTTTTTGCCATTTTCAATTTGCATATTAATGCATGTTCAGAGATCCTTGCATTCTTTGAAGGGAAAGGTGTAGGCCTGCTAATTTTAGGTGTATTTTGGCATTGAGAAACATATTAAACAATTTGTTTTCCAACTTGGATTACATTTCTGATTTTAAAATGAAACCTTCAGGGGTACTTTAATCAAAAAATGCTGCATGATTTTATTGAGTTTTGTGTTTTGGTGGGTGTTTGGTAGAGTGGCATTTTTTTATTGTTTGTCTTTTTTTCTCAGCGGTGGTCTCCGTAACTGTTTCACAATGTACTGACAAATCGATGTATTTCGGCTTTTCCTTAACATTAAACATCTTTAAAGGTTTGAAGCTGTAGTCATTTTTCCTGTGCAAGACGTCCAAACAGCTCAACTACAAGTGAATTAGTAGGGAGTGTTAAATTTTTTTTTTTTAAAAAGGTAGTAAATTTTAATACACAGATACTAACTTGTATTAAAAGGTATAAAAATACACAATTTAGACGCGTGTAGATATTCAGATGAGGTGTTGGAGGTGCATTTAGTAAAGAACAATAAGTTGCTGACAGGTAGGAAGAAATGTAGTATATACACACACACACACACACACACACAATGGATATAAAATCACACCCCTATTAAAATGACAGGTTTTTTGTGATGTAAAAAAATGACCTGAAGATAAATCATGTCAGATCTTTTTCCACCCTCAATGTGAAATTGCAACATATAAAAATTAAGTGAAAAACAGTCAGAAACATTTTAGGGGAAAAAAAGGAAAAATAATGGGTATAATAATTGGATGACCGATCACGTTCAATCTCATGTTCAAAAGTAATTATCGTACAGCTGTCATCCATGAAATTATTCTGATTAACCTCAAATAAAGATCAGCTGTATCTGTAGGATCTTCTTCATATCATCTTGGTTTCATCTGACTGCTGAAGCCAGGGTCTGCAGAGAGCTTACAAAGCATGCATGGTGTCTAACTTTGTTGAAAGATATCAATCAGGAGAGAGGTGTAAAAGAATTTCCAAAAACATTAGCTGTACCATGGAACACCATGAAGGCCATCATCAATAAGTGGAGAAAATGGAGCACCACAGTGACATCACAAAGAACAGGACGTTCGTACAAAATTTACAAAAGGACGAGGCAAAAACGTACCAGGGAGGCTGCCAAGAGACCTTCGGGAACATTCAAGGAGCTACAGGAATATCTGACAAGTACTGATTACTCTGTGTACGTGACAACAGTCTCTTGTATTCTTCACATGTCCGGGCTATGGGGTAGTGTGGCTAGACGGAAGCACTTTCTCACAAAAAACATCCAAGCTCGTCTAAATCAGCCCACGGATTGCACAGATCTATGCGGCAAAATATGTTATGGTCTGATGAGACCAATTCTGAAAGGTATAATAATTCCATAATTCCAAAAGGTATGTTTTGTGCCAAAAAAAAAAGGCACATCACCAAAAGATCACCATACCCATGCATACGGTGAAGCATGGTGGTGGCAGCATCATGCTTTAGGGCTGCTTTTCTTCAGCTGGAACTGGGGCTTTTATTAAGATGGAGGGAATCATGAATAGCTACAAATACCAGTCGACTTTAGTGCAAAACCTTCAGGTGTCTGCTAGTAGTAGGCTGAAGATGAAAAGGAATTTCTTGTTTCGGCACAAAAATGACCCAAAGAAATACTTCCAAATCAGCAAAGGAATGGTTTCGCCAAAAGAAGAGCAATGTTTCTGAAAGGCCTAGCCAGAGCCCAGACCTGAATCGAACTAAAAATCTGTGGGATGACCTGAAGCAGGCTGTGCAAAGGAGATGCTCTTACAATTTGACGGATCTACAATGTTTTTGCAAGAAAGAGTGAGAAAATATTGCCAGGTCGAGATGTGCCAAACTGATAGACTCTTAGCCGAAAAGACTGAGTGGTGTAAGAAAATGAAAAGGTGCTTCAACAGAGTGTTAGTTTAGGGGTGTGCACACTTATGCAACTGGGTTATTGTAATTTTTTCCCCCTAAAATGTTTCTGATTGTTTTTCGCTTAATTATGTTATACAGTGTAATTTCATATTGAGGGTGGAAAAGGTTCTGACATGATTTTAACTTGGTTTCTTTTTTTTTTACATCACAAAAACCTGCCATTTATTTTGCCTTTTATGTCCATTGTATGTGTGTGTGTATAAATATACAAAATTGTATATATAAAATTGTCAGCTGAGTTTAGATTTTTTTGTGTGTGTGTGTGTGTGTATATATATATTATATTTCCTAGATGTGTGCAGGACCACAAGAAAAAAAACCACAGGCTTGAATGTTCCCTTCCCTACCCTTAGTCCACTATATATGGAACAGGGTCGATTTGGGATACGCCCTTAATATCAGTCACTATGAGGCCACGCCCCCAAGGGTAGGGCTGCGCACTGCAGAGATTCTGTTCTGTGTGTGTGTAAGTGTGTGTGTGGGTGATGACTTCATCTCATCTTTTTTCATTTAAATTTATGTGACCAGCTGGGTGCTGGTCGGCTCAGGCACATCGGAGAGAGAAATAGTGGTAAGTTTGCATGCTTCCGGTTTGGTTTGTTTTGGATAACCTTTGTAATGACTATGAGGTGGCACCGGATGTGCGTGGACTGAATATATAAATATATATATATAAATATATATATAAATGGACGGGTATATTTTGGTCCCGGATGACTAATGCTGCCGAATATTTTGACCAAATATGCCTTGTTTTTGTTCTAGAAGTTTTCCAACACATTAGAGTACAGCACCCAGATGAATAATTAGTTAAGTAGTGCCAAAACAAATGCGAGCGCACGGATACATTATCCACACATTTTTATCCACAAAAAAAAACATTGGCTCGAGCAGAATAACGTCAAAATGCGGTCTAAAGTGTGTTTTTAGTCTGAAAAAAGTCTCTTTCGCTCGCTTAAGCGGTCATTTGTAACAAACCTAGCAATAATAATCTAACATTCAACTCTTTTTTTTAATGCTGAAACGGCATAGTTTACATGAAGAACTCTTATATCACGGCGCTGTTGAATCCTCGATTCTGATTGGTCAGAACGTGTTGCTGAATTTACAGCTTGAAAAGTAGATCCGGCCTCAAGGCAAATCACAGATTTATATCAATACGCTTGTTCTGCTACATTATTGTAGCTATAGTTACAGCGGACACAGAAGAAATCTGCGACTAATCGATTAAAATATGTCGTTATTTGACAAATGTATAAGCTAGTGTTTGATATAGTCGTTTGTTATAGCAGTCTGTAATCTATGGAAGGAGTCTCCAGTGTCAGTGTTTATGTAACAGTCACTGAGTCTTCAGGATAGAGGAGAGGTTACGCATTCCGGTTTCTCAGCATCATGACAAGGTTAATAATGTAAATAGAGAGGTTGGTGAGGAAACGACTGTTTATCTGCTATAACAGGAACGAACTTGTGTCTAAATGGTAAATAAGCTCGATGTCATCCGTTAATGAGTTGAAAATTGTTATCGTTAGCAGATCGCTGTGGAATATGAGGAGTGAAACGCTTCAGGATGTGCTCTGACGAACGTCAGGCCTCATCACGCCACCCTGCCGTGGATTATTTTATTATAAAAGATTGCCAATGTATGTTTTATTCATTGGTTAAGAACTGTTAGAGCAGGCAAACTACAACTATCAGCTGTGTGCTTCAAAGTCGGATCGCCACGAGTTTAAATTCAATGCGTCGTTGAATGTGTTCCTTTTGCAAACAGGAAATCGGATAAACACCAAACCTAACTTTTACGGTTTGATACGTTTGACTTGCTGAGGTTTTTATCAGCATTTTATCACCTGTGCATCTTGACTAAACACCTCCGCTCAGGTTTAAGGCAGTTTTTCCAAGGGTTCGTTGGAAGTTAAGGACCATTAATTATCCAAAAAGGTTCTCTTGGGAACCAGTTCTTATAGGAAAACATTATTGCAGGTTTTTTTTTTAATTTATTATTATTTTTTTTATAGAACCTTTCAGGTCTGATTGCATTCCTTCAGGATGCTGTATTGCATGTTATTTATCAGCTGCCAGAAATCTCTCCTTCATGCTTTTGGTTAGATAGCTCTCTGGGTGAATACAATTCTTATGACTAGTGGTGGATCAGAGTGTCTGTATGTGTGTGTGGGTGTGTGTGTGTGTGTGTGTGTGTGTATACTGGAACTTGCTGATTCACTCACTGAATCAGAGACAGATCGATTACGGCTGAAGAGGTTTATGGTACATGGCAATCTGCTTACGAATTCATGTTTTAAAAATGGTCCACAAAACACTTGAAAAAAAAATGTTTTTTTGCAAAGTTACATATAGCAGAAAAAATAGTAACACGTGTAACAGATAATAAAACTATATACTAGACATAACTATATCAAATTTTATAAAAGAAAACAAAGACAGTTATGTGCCTATCATAATACCATCATAAATTTTTATGAATTTTTCAGAAATTCAGTGTCAGAAAGGGTTTTAATAGATAATATCAATATGAGTTATTGATTATATCATGCAGGCTGCTTACAAATTCATTCAGCTCATTAAAGCCAACAGCTAACCTTTGAGTAAAGTATGTTATAATAACAGACATTAATTAAAAGTTAAGTTCAGAAAGGAACTTCACCATCATCTGCATCATTCCCGGATTTCCGCCCCAATTTTACCTTCAAACATGTTGTAAAATATGAGTGAATGAACACCAAAGCGAAAAACGCGGTTGTCCAAGATGGCCGCCCTCCATAATACAGTGTTGAGCTCTGCTGTGAGGGTTTGTTTAATCATTAATACAGGCCCACTGTGTCTTGAAACACATCAGAAAGTCGGTGTGATATCACTGAAGAACCGGTTGTCGTTTGAGGCAGATATTTTGCAGGAAAAAGAAATTTGTGTGGGGGACTTCCTTTGCTTGTTAGCAACATTAGCATCCGAGGTCCAGTTCAAAACTAAATAGGCAAAGCTCAGATTTCAGACATGTTGTGGCTGGAGTAAGGGGAAACTTTTTGCTGTAAAACAATGTAAAAATACAAATTCTTCTCATTCTTCTAAAGGTTTAATCTTTTTTTTTTTTCTTTTCTTTCAAAATGTATAATATGCTACAAGGTTAGCAAATGAAAGCCTTAAAAGTGCGACATGAATTAGCATGAAATAGATTTTTTTCTAGAAAAGTCCGGACACCTGTTAAGCGCTGGAACACTTGACATGAACGAAATGGAGAATATGTAGAAAAATGATACGCTTTCGTGACACCTATTTGCAATAAACAATGCAAAATAAAAAATTAAAAACTGTAACTCATAAATTGTGCAACTATTTGTTAAAATTGGAAAGGTACAAGAGAGGCATCGTGTATGAGGTTCTCCTCTGTCAACACACACACACACACACAGTGTGAATCATGTATATGATTCAGTTATGTGATTGAGCTGGTTCATTTAAATGATTCTCCATCCGTTTTTAATTTATGATTGTTTTTTTTTTTTATATATATATATTTTTAAAAATCTGTTGCTCTTTTGCTATGTGATGGATTAAACTTCTGTTTCTTCTAAGCCTGCCGCTGCAACAAGGAACTGCAGGTACACGTGTGTATGTTCTTCCGAATATTATGTTTCCTCGTAAACCAAACTTGTCGGGTATGAGCGTGTATGATTGGATGACTCACGATGTCGATTTAGCATTTTCGTAAGGAGTCTCCAGTGTTGGCGCTTTGCAAACGTTGACAAATTGCAGTGGTATACGAGGAATAAAACACTTCGAGACGTGATGTCATAGCAAAATAATCCACTTCGGGTATTACTGCGATATTTTTAATAAGATACACCGTTTTGGAATCCTTGCATCATATTTCAGGAATTCGGGAAGTGCTGTAATTATTTTGTCCAACATTGACAATATAATTACTTCGTATTTTCTGTAATCCCGAGACTTAGACTCATCTTAGCCATACAGATTTCAGACAGAGAGAGTAGCTTTAATGCACATTCGTGCATTACGATGAAGACACGGTGACACTTTGACATTTCATTTTACCATCATGGAGTACAGTATCCTTTTATATATGATTCTGCATGAACCTTTTTTTTTTTTAAATATTAGAATATAGGCATTTCTGAAACTAAAATATGCAAAAAAAAAAATTTTTAATCGATCTTTAAAGGAGCAGTTTGTCATGTGTAGCGCTCTCTGCTGCCTGTGAAGGGAACTGCAATTGCTGCTTTGTTGAAATGATTGGAAATCGCAGAATTTTTCATTATTATTTCAATAGGTTTAGAAGTTTAAAAATGGCAGACTGAGCCTTTAAAGAGCATGTGAGCATTTGGAAAAAGGAAAAACAATCAACTTAATTAACTCAATGCAGTTAACATCATGCTGTGAGGCTGTTTGTGTACTTTCTTACGGTTACTCGTGTATTGCAATATGTTGCTGGCTTCTCTGTCCTTTATGTGCATGTTCCATTTTCACTGCTTCATGTGTGTCGAATGCTGTGTGTAAAAGCCTTCTATCATCTGTCATTTTAGAGTGAGGTCGTGTGTGTGTGTGTGTGTGTGTGTGTGTGTGTAGGAATGTAGACGCTCTGCTTGCATGATTACAGCTGTGTATGTGCTGAATGCTGGTAATAGCAGTCCACACACACACACTCACACTCGAAAAAGCTGTCTGTGTCAGTCTTTGTTTCTTTTTCACACATGCTCTCATTTTTTTTTAATGCTGCATACCTCTCTTGCACACATCTTGCTGTATGTCTCTCTGACTGACACACACACGCACACACACAGTCTAACTGAGTCTGTTTCTCTCTCACTTTTACTTTCTTATCCACGTTCACAAGCACTGCATGTCTCACTATCTAACAGTTGCAGTATATCCCTATTTATATCCCTATTTATTTCACTCTCTCTTTCTCTCTCTCTCTCTCTCTCTCTCTCTCACATACACACACAAACACCCATTGCATGTCTGAGTAACACACACTGAGCTTGAGGCCTGTTCACACCAGGAAACAACGCAGCTAAACATCACAAAAGTGAGAACTGTTCATGAACCTTTTTTTTTTTTTTTTAAACAGACCACTGTACGTAATGTCATTTTGGTCGCCTGTAAGTGCAAGACACATTAAGGAACCAAAAACATGAGCAAATTAGTAACACATCAACATGAACTCATAGGAAAAGTGCATTATTAGTGTGTTTTGCACTTACAGGTCACCATGTGTCATCCTTCTTGTAAGCAAATGAGATGGTAAACTATAAGGACTTTAGTATAACCACTTTCTTAAAAAAAAATTATAATAATCATCGTCAGGGGGAAGTTACAGTTTTTCATACAGGAGCTTAGACTGTGCAACGAGTGGTTTCACTGTAGTTCCAAAACAAACTTTGGGAGAGCTCACAGCACTACTGCAGCTGCCCCTTAAAAAGACAGTTCCTTATAACCTTACAGTAAGCCTACAGATTGCCTAGATATTGGCACCCTTTATGGAAAAAATGGATAAAAAGGATGTATAAACTTTACATTCAAGCACCATCCAATTTAAAAAGTGTTCCTCTGCTCATTCATGCAACTATCCAATCAGCCAATCGTGTAGCAGCAGCGCGAAGCATGTACTGGCCAAGAGCTTCAGTTAATATTCACATCATGATATCGATGACATTGGTGCCAGAAAGGCTGGTTTAAGTATTCCAGAAACTACTGATCTCCTGGGATTTTCACGCACATCAGTCTCCACACAGAATGACGCGAAAAACAAAAAACATTAAGTGAGCTGCGCTTCTGTTTGTCGATGAGAGAGGTCAGAGTAGCATGTCCAGATTGGTTCGAACTGTCAGGAAGGCTACGGTAACCCA